>QMIH01002174.1:45432-82822 GCA_003987875.1 Clarias batrachus
TCCTGACCATGCTGAAAGGCATGACTGTAAGCCCCAATAGTAGATCTACCAGAGCCAGAGACATCACCAAAATATTTGTAGGTGTGTGAAGTTGTTTGAAATGAGCTATGGAGATGATGACCACAGCATTCCCAACAATTGTAATAACTATTGCAAACACCACTATTGAATATAAAACAGTTTTAGTTGCCACATTATGGGAATTTTTTACACATGAATCATTTGATTCGGGATAACAGTACTCTGTCAAATCTTTTACTTCCAACAAAGATACATTTTGAGCTTCCACCATCCTTGAAGGTAATGAATTCAAAAATACTGTCTTTTATTTGTAGTCTCTTGTGCAAAATGATGACTTCTTATAAGAAAGGTCAGAAGTTATATTGGCCTCCCTGTTAAGAGACGAGGCCACCGGAGAGACCGTAGACCAACAGCAAAAACGTTACTTCCCCTTTTGATCAACAGGGACGTGAACACATTTTGTTGCTATGCAAACATAAGCATATACACTGTATGTCATGAATTTCATATAAACGATTGCTGGAATATAATTCCTTGTAATACATAAGATAATGTTTTAATTAATCATTATTGTTTGAAAAAAAGGAAGTTATAGACTTACCTATAAACATAATTCAGGGTATTACTTGCAGTGTTGGGGAAGTTACTTTTTAAAGTAACTTATTATTATTATTATTATTATTTATTTATTTATTTTATTTTATTTATTATTATAAATAAATTTATTTTATTTTATTTTTATGAAGTGGTTAGCAATTCTCCCTGGGCCCTCCAGGGTCCGAGTTCGATTCCTGGCCAGGTATGCATGGAGTTTGCATGTTCTCTCCGTGCTTTGTGGATTTCCAAACTGTTGCCACAAAGTTGGAAGCATAGTCCAAAATGTCTTGGTAAGCTGGAGCATTAAGATTACCCTTCACTGGGGATAAAGCCCATTGTAAATCAGGTTTAATGTGAAACCCCTTGATGAGAAACATCTTCAGTACTTAGTATTTAGTTATTATGACTTGATGCAAGGGTGGCTGTAGTGTGTGTGACCTGCGATGGATTGGCATCCCCTGTCTAGGGTGTACCCCACCTTGTGCGCTAAATCTCCTGGGAAAGGCTCCAGGCCCCCTGTGACACTGAATACAGGATTAAGCAGTATAGATGATGATGACTTGATGCAAACATAATATATATCCAGACACTAGCTTCTTGTTTCTTAATTCCTTGTGGGCAATGGCCTCTAGTTTGTTTGCTCCTTTTTCAAATACCACCAAATATTTTCTGTTGGATTCATCTGATACCAAGCCTTGGTGGACTTGTATGCATGGACTGGTATGCTTGTGATCATTGTCTTGTTGGAATGTCCAATGTCAAAATTGTCCAATGTCTCAGCTTCCTCACAGATGGAATGAGGTTTTCTCCAAGGATTTTCTAATACTTGATTGAATCCATCTTGCCCTCTAAACACTGCAGTTTTCCAGTCCCAGAGAAAGCAAAGCAATCCTTGAGCAACACCATGCTTTTTATGTTTTTTTCAGCATATTGCGACTTTCCTTGTGTTTTAGGGAAAATTGCAGCGCTTTTAGATAAAACATAATATACCTGTCCATAAATAAAAATGAATATTTAGACCTACACGCAAAATATATTTAACTTAAACAATACATATTCAAACAAGGAAAGAAGACGCACTGAGCTTCAGTTCATTTTGATGCAGACAAAAGTTTTAGCGAGGAAACAAGAGACATTTATTTTTCTGTTTTTTTGCAGGAGTCGGCGAACCCGCTGGCGGGGCCAAGTGCATTTTTTTCTGGTAACCATAAAAAGAACTTAACATGCTCCAGTGTAGTGCATCAATATAAGTGTAGTACATCATGAGTTCAGTAAAGGGCTTATAAGTGTAGTACATCAATATAAGTGTAGTACATCAATATAGTACATCGTGAGTTCAGTAAAGGGCWTATAAGTGTAGTACATCAATATAAGTGTAGAACATCAATATAGTACATCGTGAGTTCAGTAAAGGGCAGTGGCGGCCGGTCAGTACGGGGCGCAGCTCCCCCCCCCCCCTAAAGTTAGGCAGAGAAGAATGCTACTTTAACATGTAATTATTTAACATAATAATTTTTTAAATAATACAATAAAGTAATTTACTCACAATATTCCAATGTATTTCTTAATAAAAAATATTTAATTTTAAATAAAAACAAATCTAAATTGTATTACGTTCATTTGTGTTGGTGTCGGGGCACCGGACAAACGAGTGTCTATGCAGGCACGTAAAGCTTTGAAAAGCATGCGACTTGAGGCTGAGCCCTGATTGGATCTTTTCAAATCATCATTGGAGAGCAGCACTGTGCCCCCCCCCACCCCGAACCCTCCCACTTTTGTTCTTACCCAATCAATATTGTTTTAAAATATTTGGGCTCATGTGATTGGACCATTCTCAAACAGCTGTAGAAGTACGCTACATACAAGACCACGCCCCCTGCACGCGCGCGCGCCCGCACACACACACGCAGAGATTCAGTGAGTTTCCTGCGCGTGCGGAAGATGTCACGTGTTCTACAGGTTTCTGGAGCGCTACAGAATGTTCTGGACGGTGGGCGGAGTTTATATTTTATTCAGGACAACACTGAAACTCCGATAGAAAACGGGTGTGTTTTAAAGAGTTATTTGCTCCACCGGAGGAGGAGAATCCAGCACTCTGTTCCCATGGGTGAGTTATTAAGTCTCATATCATCCTTATTCTGATAATTTAAATCTCATATTATTTTATTTTCCCTCATTTTGGCTAGTTTTGGTTAGCCTATATGTATCATTGTCTTTCAATGTCACATACATCGTTTAGGGTAGCACCTAGATAACACCGCTATTCATGCTACCATACTGCCTTATGTAGCTTAGCACAAACCTGCTAGCTCCCGGTGGCTAAGCTAATGTTATGGTTGTCAGTATCAGCTGTGGTGTAAATATTCCGATTTATTTTACCCAGTTTTGGATAGATTTAGCTTACGGTAGCTATTTCGTTCAGTTTTTGGTTAGCTTATGACACGGCTATCTATGATGTTATTTAGCACAAACACTTTAGCTCCCGGTGGCTAAAATACTGCCTCATGTAGTTTATTGATATTCAGATATAAGAATAAAAAGCCCCCAGCTTTTTATTTGTTGTATGACATTACAAAAGCTTGTGTTGTCTTTATACATGGTCATTAGTGATTGATGATGATAATATACAGTAGTTTATTTTATTGTGTTAACATGCTCATGTTGATAGAATGCAAGGACTCTGGATTCGGGATGTATCTCTTGTAATTTTAAACTGGATGGACACACAATAAGCATCTGTCTGTACCTGTGACTGTGTACATCCAGCACTTGGACTGACCTCAGGTTACAGAAGTGTTGTTCCAGCTAGTAACAGGGTCTGTGTGCAGTGTAAAGCAGTGTATGTTAAGAAGCAAAAAACACCATGGAAACGCCAGGTATGTAATGTTCACTTATGTCTTTAGTTAAACAGGAACTGCTTTTTGAAAGTGGCACAACGATGGATGACTGTGTACAGGGTGTAAGCGTGGACTTTTACAAACACCCTTTTTTTTCATTTTATGTTGCACGACCATATTTATGCCATAAACGTACCTTCTGTGTACAGGATGATCTGTGTCTCTCTCTCCACACATTTTCTTTGCACCATGTTAACATTTTCTTTGTTAACCATGTCGGTTAAATATATTCTAAATAAACTACAAACAAAAATTTGTATGTCTGTTTTATACCTGACTGAAAGGCTCATTATGCAAATCATTATTCAGGTCTTTGTCTTCTCTGGTGTGAATTACCCAGCATTATTCATGATCATTCACGCCTACTCGCAAAATGTAATTTTCTCCAAAATAAAAACTTGTACATACATGCTCCTCTCATATTACTGTCCCAGCCTTTTTTAGCGTGTACTACTACTACTAATAATGAATGGAAGCCAAAGCTCGGGGATTCTGCTGCTGTCACGTTGTATTCAGCGAGTAGCATGTATTTTTGTGTTTTGTGTTGAGTATGTCTGCAGTTTTATTGATAAATCTGCTCGTATCTGCCTTTAAATAGACACAGCACTAGGTGCAACATCGCCAAACAACCACAATTCTGGGTGAACGCGCCTGTTTAGAACTCTGTGCCGTAGATGCCACCAGATCTGCCTATTCTAAACAATGCAGAGTGTTTTCACACGGTTCTGGGAGAATGCCCGTCAGGAGACCAGCAACATTAAAGGGTTGGAGTTAAATGTTGTATGCGGCTCAGATTTTTAATATTTTTTAAAATAAAATTTATTATATGCGTAAAAACACATATAATTATGTGAATGCGTAATTTTATCAAAAGGGTGAGGTAAGGTTTCATTTACAAGCATCTAAAATGCTTTAGACAATTTTCACAATTTAAAATTTGATTTCTCAAAGGTATGTGACTAATCTAAGATGTTATTAACAAAAAAAAGTGTGTTGATTTCACACTTAAATGTAATTTCTCCTTGTTATGGAAAACTACAGACTAATTAGACATGTACAAGATTATATTAGTCTGTGTGCTGTCATTCAGATAATCAGCAATATTTTCGTTTATCACACATAAAGGCATCAAGTACATGATGCTTTGGCACAAACCTTTTTTTTTATGGATAATAAACATACACATTTCACACCTTTTTAAATATTATTTAGGAAAACATCACATGTATATCTACCCAGTCACCCTTTTCTATGGGTAACAGTCAATTAAAATTTTACTGTTACAAGCATCACAAGGCTTCTTTTTCTGGAATAAGGCCTTATCTACTGTGAAACACCGAAATGAAACCACAGAAAGGTGAAGCGAATCACGTTGATTATCTTGTTACAGTGGTACTCACTTGCCTCAGTTAAGGCCAGTGTTCATGATTCACCAATAAGAGAGAGGTAAAAATGGCAGGCATGGGAGAGTTACATGGCGAAAGCCACTGCTGACAAAAAGAACACAAAGGCTAATCTCACATGTGTCAAACAACATCTTGATTCTGCCCAAGATTTTGGACCAATATTCTGTGGACTGATGAGACAAAAGTTTAACTTTTTGAAAAGTGTGAATCCTGTTACATCTGGCATAAAACTAACACAGCATTTAAAAAAAAAGAACATCATACAGCTTCAGGATGTGAACTATGAAATGCGCTCTATCAAAAAATCCTGAAGGAGAACATCTGGCTATCAGTTTGTGACCTCAAGCTGAAGTGGGTTATGCAGCAAGACAATGATCTAAAACACACCAGCAAGTCCACCTCTGAATGGCTAATAAAAAAAGAAAAATGTTTTGGCATGGCCAAAGTCCAGCCATTAAAAGGCTATTCTTGCTTGATAACCTTTTAATTTGACTAAATTCAAGGGTGGCACAAACAGTGTAGGTGCTATTTCGGTTTAGGCCAGGCAAGCTTGAGCAGGTTTTCCCTTAATAAATTATATCATCATTTAAAAACTGCATTTTGTATTTACTCGGGTTATATTTGTGTAATATTACAATTTGTTTGATGATCTTAATCATTGAAGTGTGCTAAATATGAAAAAAAAAATGTCAGCAAATGCTTTTTCATGGCACTGTATGTTAAAATTAAAAATAAATTTGATCAATGCCCTTATTTGTTCATATCTATTTTGCACCATGAATAAATTTTTAAGCTGCATAAACTTTTATGTCTGAGGAGTTRGGAGCAAATATCTTTAGTGTAACAATTAGATGAAGTGTTTTTCTGAACCATGGATAGAAAAGGCCATATATGATGGGATTGAATGTTGAATTACTGTAACCCAACCAGAAAAATAGATCATATATGATTGCTGGCGTGGTGAAATTTGAAAGAGGGTCAACTAGGGATATAATAAAATATGGCAACCAGCATAAGTTAAATGTACCCACAACAATGCCAAGAGTTTTTGCTGCTTTTTTCTCATGTTTCACCWTTTGTAAAATTTTGTTTGAGGTCACATCAGGTCTGTTTTTTTTTGTGGCCTCCATTTTCTTGGCATGCTCTTCTGAAACCAAAAATATTTGCACATACAAACCAATCATAACACAGACCGGCAAAATAAAAAAAAGACATGTACTTATAGAAGCACATACTGCATTAATCACAAACAGACAACTTCCAAAACAATCTATAGATGCAATGTAATCTTCTAAGTTTGCTTCAGTTGCTTTTATACCAACAGTACTGAAAGCATACACTGTAGCCAAAATCCAACTCAGAGCTGCCATAAAACCTGAAACAGATAAAGTTATTCTTGTAGGGTACTGAAGKGGATAGCACACAGCTTGATATCGATCTGTAGCAATAGATATCAGGTGAAAGATTGATGCACAAGTGAAGATAAAGTCAAAAATAGAATGCCAATAGCAGAATTCTTCTCCAAAGTACCAGCAGCCGTCCACASTCCTGACCATGCTGAAAGGCATGACTGTAAGCCCCAATAGTAGATCTACCAGAGCCAGAGACATCACCAAAATATTTGTAGGTGTGTGAAGTTGTTTGAAATGAGCTATGGAGATGATGACCACAGCATTCCCAACAATTGTAATGACCATTATGAACACCACTATTGAATATAAGACAGTTTTAGTTGCCAAATTATGGGAAATTTTTACACATGAATCATTTGCTTCAGGATAACAGTACTCTGTCAAATCTTTTACTTCCAACAAAGATAAATTTTGAGCTTCCACCATCCTTGAAGGTAATGATGTCAAAATACCGTCTTTTATTTGTAGTTTCATGTGCAAAATGATKACTTCTTATAAGAAAGGTCAGAAGTTATATTGGCCTCCCTGTTAAGAGACGAGGCCACTGGAGAGACAGTAGTCCAACAGCAAAAATGTTACTTCCCCTTTTGTTGCTATGCACATTTTGTTGCTATGCACAACTAAGCATATTGCAAGAATATAATTCCTTGTAATACATGAAATGATTAATTAAAACATTCTCTTCTTTGGAAAAAGGGATGTGATGGACTTAACTATGGACATAATTCAAGATATTACCAGTATATCAATGAGCATTATGGCCCTAGCAATAGTGGACTTTCATACACTAACACAATTCATAATAGCTTCTTTTTTCACCCACTTTAACCTTGGTTTCTTTTGATGTATAATTGTTGTTTATGTTCTTTGGCTTTTCTGTATGTATGTATGTATGTATGTATGTATTTATTTATTTATTTATTTATTTATTTATTTTTTTTCAGCTGACTCACCAAGAATGACTCCAACTTGGGAGCAACTATTACGGAGCTGTTTTAATGACTTTATTATGCTTTTTTTTTTGTTTTTTTGTTTTTGTTTTTTTGTGGTCTGAGTATATTATCAAATAAATCTGCTCACATCGTGCACACTTTCACTTTGCAAAAGGCAGCGTTTATTTAGTGAGTATATATGTAGTTTTCTTGGGGTACTATTAGTAATTCAACATTTCATCTGCTTTGATGTGAGTAGTTTTATTTTAGTCATAATTTCACAACCACATTCCAGCCATTCTTGTTCAAATAATTATGCAGTGCTCGACACAAACAGCAAAAAAGCATGATGATTATTATCTCTTGCGACAATATCATTCTATTTACAAAAACGCTTGCAAAGAGAAAAAAAAATGGGTTGATAAAGCTGGTTCTACTTTATTCTGTGCAGAAAAATGAAGAAAAATATCTGTGTAATTCCGTCGTAATTAACCCTTAAACACCTGAGTGTGTTTTGGGGCCCTGAAGAAGTTCTGACATGTCCTGACATTTGTATATTTTTCAGTTACTTATAAACATATAAATGTCTAAAGGCTAACTACACTGTWTTCAGCACAAACTGTGCTACAGTAATATGTGAGCAACATGTATGTACAAGTTTGTATTTTGGAGACCATAACAGTTATGCGTGATTATTGGAAACAACAAAAAATATATATCACTGAAATAAGTTCACAAAACACATTGATAACATTTGTTTATATTTTTATATTTTTTTGTTGTTACCTGGATCTTGTCTAGAGTTTTTACTTCAAAATGATGTGATAATCATCTTGATCACTCATTCACAGAAAACAATATATTCATTTACATTTTCTAAGACACTTTTTGTTTTGGAAAGGCTGTATGCGAGGAGGCGTGAATGATCATGAATAATGCTCTACTTCACACCAGAGAAGACAAAGACCCGAATAATGAGCTGCATAAATACCCCTTTCAGTCAGGTATGTGACAGAGGGAAGTGCTACAAGAAAATAATTTGAGGACAAAAACATATTTCTTTGTTTGTAGTTTATTTAGAATAAATCAAGATTCACTTGCAAGAATCTCAGGAACAGTTCAAGATAAATAAAATGTGTCTGAAGACACAGGGGAACATTGCATGACTGGCATCTCCAAGGTGTTTTTTTTCCGCTTGCCATGGACTGCACACACAACCTGCGACCTGCAGCGGCAGCATCTCTGGCATCTGAGGTCAGCACAACTACTGGAACTGATACATGGTCAGTAATTGTCCGTTTTGGTGCTACTTCCTGTGAGACACCACAAAGCTCTTTGATRAGTTGTTCCATAAACTCTTTATGGGACAGGTTACCATATAGTTCTTTATGCACAATGAAAGCATTGGTGGGAGCAATGTCCAAGAAGTGTAAAAAAAATCTTCCTGTACTTCATTGTTTTGTGCTGTGCGGTGTAGTACTGTAACAGCTGATCTGACAGGTCAACGCCCCCCATGTGCTGGTTGTACGCAATCACAGGTGCAGGACATGGAAATGTCTTTGTAGTCCATGTACTTTGTAATTTCACCCTCCTCTGTACAATATCTCCTGTATAAGCAGGATGGGTGGTAGAACAAACGGATACTTCTCGGGTGTCCATCCACTTCACAAATACAAGAGGTCCATCACGAATCCACCTGACGGATCCCCTGGCAGACTTTTTAGAGAGTTAATTATCTGCATTCCAAGGGCAGTCCTTCCTGYTGTCTCTGTAAGTCCCACATGCACCAAACTTCATGGTAAGCAAGTCTTTTAGGAGCTTTGGACCTATGTAGAAATTGTCCATGTACACATGGTGCCATGAACCTAAAACTTTACAGTCCAAGAGAGACGTCACAGCACCATATGATAGTCCATGGCCTGTGAGAAAGTTGTTCTGTCCTGTGTACACAGAAAAGTCCATAGTGTATCCATTTGAAGAATCAACAAGAACAAACAACTTGAAGCCCCACCTAGTTGGCTTGGCTTTCATGTACTGCGTCATTCCTGTGTGTGCTTTGCAGGCCACCATTCTCTCATCCACAGCTAAATTTCTTCTGGGATGATAGACAGCTTTGCAAGCATGATGGATAGTGTCCATAAGAGGTCTAACCCTGAACAGACGATCATGTTCGAATGTGCCCCTCTTCCTGTCATTCTCCTTGTCTGCATCTGGGTGACTCATGTGCACATTCCAAGAAATTGTCCAGTATCTGTCCCTTGACATGACGGTAGCAGGAAAAGGTACTGTCAAAATACTGCTCTATCTCCAGTAGTCTTTGATAGAGCACAACTTCACCATGGCCATGTAAAATAGGAGTCCAATGTAGTGGTACATCTCAGTGATGCAGACGTCTGTCCATTTATATTTGCGTCCCTTCATAGTTGCCTTGACAGCCTGAGCATTGGTGTTGTGGCAAAGAGTTGACACAGCGTTCTCTGAAAAAAACAGTTTGAAGAGGTAGGAGTTAGCAAACGGCAGGTGAGGTCCAGGTTCCCGTGCGGGCAGGAATCAAAGAATCTGTGGAACCGTGTCGTCATCAGTCTATGTTTTCCATGATTTTGTCTGCATCTTTCCTGCTTGTTTGCCTCTGCTTTTTTGGGGGACAGGCTGATAATTTTCACTGTCGCAACTATTTTGAAAAAATAAAACATGAGCATGCTGGTACCACAATAAAAGAAACTAATGTACAATGGCCCTCAAGTTCTCCTGATCTGACCCCCTTAGACTTTTATCTTTGGGGTCATCTAAAGGCAATTGTCTATGGTGTGAAGATACGAGAAGTGCAGCACCTGAAACTACGGATACTGGAAGCCTGTGCTGGCATTTCTCCTGCAGTGTTGCTATCAGTATGTGAAGAGTGGGAGAAGAGGGTTGCATTGACAATCCATCACAATGGGCAGCACATTGAACACATTTTATAAGTGGTCAGAAACTTGTAAATAACTAATGAAAGAATAAAGTTACACCATTGTTTTTCTTGTGAAATTCCCAATAAGTTTGATGTGTCACATGACCCTCTTCCTATTGAAAAAACAAAAGTTGGATCCAAGATGGCCGACTTCCAAATGTTCAGAGTGAAGAAAAGGGTTTAGAAAATCACTTTGGACCCCTCACATCCAAGCCATCTTCTCTTTGAACTTTTGCTGTCTGGTTGGTTCTACAGAGCACTGAACACAGCCAGGCACAAGATATTTTTTTTTCTCCACAGGCAACCTACCTCATGAACAGTTAAATGTTCTTCACACAGGCAATAAAAATATGAGCAGTATTTTTATGTGCAATACTATGCAATACCACTGATATTTATTTGACAATACCCCACACCCTATTCCATTTCTAGTTAGTTTTTTTTTGTTTTGTTTTTTGTTATTTGTTGCATGTTGTATGCTTTGTGGTCAAGTTGTCTCTGTGTTCAAATCCTGTCATTGCTCTCATGTATTCTGTTGTTTTGACTGTACTTCATATTTTAGCAGGTGTTTAATAGACTACAAACAAAAATTATTACAAAACAAAAGGTATACGTTGTGCATATATATACTGGTGGTAAAGGCAGAGCTAAGATTGTTGTGTGGACAGAAATAGAGAAGGCAGCACTAATCTCTGCTCTGGCACCCTGGTTAACAGAAAGGAGATTTGTTTGGAATAATGTCTGAGCCAAAGTATAACTGGAGTCATCCTCTGCGTCATGCACCTCGACGTAATTCGCTGGCCAGCCACGGAGACATGGGATGGCAGAAGGGAGCGGGCTAACTGGAATACCCAGTGCCGCAGCTAGCCTCCTGTCCATAAAATTTCTTGTGGCCCCCACCCGAATCGATGAGTGACTTTGTTCGGGTTCTCTGGATCCTGCTCCCTGAGAGCATAGCTGGTAGGAAGAGCCCTGAATGATAATTTCTTGACTTTTGGGTCAAACCCCACCCCCCTGGAATGTCCCTGTCGGTGGTTTACTGCGCCAAGAACGCCGCTTGCGTGATGCTCACAAAGGTGGTTATCCGCCCGGATGGCTAGCCTATAAAACTCCTTCAGATCCTCTGGAGGATCACATATGGCTAGCTCATTCTTTAGCCGCTGGGAGAATCCTTGCATATACTTCATGCGCCCAGAACTGGTGGCTTGGGTATGAAACTTGACTGTGTAGTCTGCTACCCGTTGCCCCTCTTGATGAATGGAAAGGAGAGGCAACACTATACTGCTTGCTCAACGAAGGCACTTCCGGAGGAATATGCTGCCACACTGCAGTAGCCCACTCTGGCCACTGACATGCTCTGCCTGTGAGCAGAGACACCATAAATGCAACCTTCACCCGTTCAGATTGGGAATGTTGCAGCTCAAATATTAGTGAGCACTGCAGGATAAAGGCACTGCACCTCTTTGGCTTGCCCACATACGGCTGTCGATTGGGTAGTCAAGTTTCGGCCACCAGATGGGGTAGTTGAGCCACTGATTCGGGTGCACGAGTCGACTCTGTAATCGACTCATAGCCAGATGGAAACCCAGAAGTGGAGTGCTCTTCGAGCTGGCCAAAATCTGCTCAAGGCGCTTATTAATCCCACAAATCTCCAAAAGAACAGTTAGGACTTTCTCATGCTTATCAAGCACTTTCGCTTGACCCTCAACTATTTCATGCACCGGTCCAAGCCCGCGGGCTCTTCTAGTGGTGTGATCATTGTGTTACGTGGTGCAGTATGGAGAGCCACACCACAAGATTTTTTAATTTCTGTAAGAACCCTAACGCAGGGCTTCTGAGGGGGTGAATGAAACCGGAGTTTGTGAGAGTTCTTATGATCCACACAGAGACGTGAATCTAACCTGGTCGGGAATGGAACCCGGACGCTGGAGGTGCAAGGCTGTAGTGCTAACCACTACACAACTATGCCACTGCTGTATTTTCAGTTAGTTTAAAGTATGTATTTAACTATGCAAAACTACTTAAATGCGTTAAAAGGCTAAGGTTTCATTTACAAGCATCAAAAAAACTTTCAACGACGATTTTTTAAGACAATTTTTCTTTGAAATTTGATAATACTCTCACAAGTATGTACAGTAACTAATCTAAGGTGTTAGTTACAAAATAGTTTATAGACTTCTCACTCTAATGTAATTTTGATTATTTAAAACTTGAGGCTTATTAGACATGTGCATGATTATATTGGTCTCTGTGCTTTCACTCAGATAATCAGCAATACCTTGGTTTATATCACAGAGGTACTACAGGTGGCACATTGGTGTAGTGGTTAGCACTATCGCCTTGCACGTCCTGGTTCCCGGCCAGACTTGATTTCCTTCTCTGTGTGCATGGAGTTTGCATGTTCTCCCAGTGCTTGGTGGGTTTTCTCTGGGTACTCCGATTTCCTCTCACAATCCAAAGACAAAGGGTAATTGACTTTTCCCAAATTGCCTGTAGTGGGCGAATGAGTGTGTGAGTGTATGTGTGTGCCCTGTGATGTATTGGCTCATGAGTAACTTGCCTTGTGCCCCAAGTCACCTGGTATAGGCTCCAGGCCCCTGTGACCCTGAATACAGGATAAAGCGGTATAGACAATAAGTGACTGAGAGTGATTATATCACACAAAATGAGAGCAAGTACATGATGCTTTGGCAGAAAAACTTTAGACATATGTGGGTAAGAAACATATACAAATGGAGAAAGGGTTAATGAACTCATACATATGAAACACAATTGCAATGGCCTCTTTAAACAGGACAATTTTTTAACGAGATACTGGAAGAATTTTTTTTTCAATAATGGTTTGAATAACATGACAAAAGGCTCAATGTGTTGCCCCCCCCCCTCCCCAAGTTCCCCAAATCACAATATGATTGAGTGCTGGTCAAACATATTTGGTCCATGTAGGACCCATTTTGATTTGTAAGCTCTACTAACATCTTGGTGCTACATACCATAGCACGCAGCGCTTTTGTGGAGTCTGTGCCTTTGTCAGAGCTGTTTGGGTGACAGACAGATTATTTTAATGTTACAACTGATCAGTGCATGCCCCCTTTGAAAACACCATTGGACAGTTTGCTGAAAGGTTAGGGTTAGCCTTTTCAACAGTAGCAAGCTTGTAAGTTACAAGACTTGCCAAATCTTGTCCCAAATACTAACTGCCCCAAAATTAAAATATAGTTTATAATCCTCATTGTCCATATCTTTTTAAGCAATGAACAATTTTTAACAATTAATTTTGTTTAAAATTTTTTTCAGGCTGCATACACTTTAATGTCAGAGGAGTTAGAAGCAAATATCTTTAGTGTAACAATTAGATAAAGTGTTTTTCTGAACCATGGATAGAAAAGGCCATATATGATGGGGTTGAAGGTAGAATTAATGTAACCCAACCAGTTAAACAGTTCATAAATTATTGCAGGAATGGAAAAGTTTGAAAGAGGATCAACTACAGATATAATGAAATATGGCATCCAGCATAAATTAAATGCACCTACAACAATGCCAAGAGTTTTTGCTGCTTTTTTTTCATGTTTCACCTTTTGTAAAATTTTGTTTGAGGTCACATCAGGTCTGCCTTTTTTTATGATCTCTATTTTCTTTGCATGCTTTTCTGAAACCAAAAATATTTGAGCATATAAGCCAACCATGATACAAAGTGGTAAAATGAAAAAAAGGAATGTACTTATCGAAGCACACACTACATTAACCAAAAATAGACAGCTTCCAAAACAATCTATAGATGCAATATAATCTTCTAAGTTTGATTCATTTGCTTTTGTACCAACAGTACAGAAAGCAAACACTGTAGCCAAAATCCAACTCAGAGCTGCCATAAAACCTGCAACAGGTAGAGTTATTCTTTTAGAGTACTGAAGGGGATAGCACACAGCTTGATATCGATCTGTAGCAATAGATATCAGGTGAAAGATTGATGCACCAGTGAAGAGAAAGTCAAAAGTGGAATGCCAATAGCAGAATTCTTTTCCAAAGTACCAACAGCCACTCACAGTTCTCACCATGCTGAAAGGCATGACTGTGAGTCCCAAAAGTAGGTCCACCAGAGCCAGAGACATTACCAAAATATTTGTAGGTGTGTGAAGTTGTTTGAAATGAGCTATGGAGATGATGACCACAGCATTCCCAACAATTGTAATGACCATTGCAAACACCAGTATTGAATATAAGACAGTTTTAGTTGCCACATTATGAGAAATTTTTACACATGAAACATTTGATTCAGGATAACAGTACTCTATTGAATCTTTTACTTCCAGTAAGAGTAGATTCTGAGGTTCTAGCATCTTTCAAGCTAATGATGTGAGAGTAAAATATATTTAACAATGCTTGTCTGTAACTTAAGCTATAAAATAAGTTGTCCTTTAAGAAATGTCTGTAGTTATATTTGCTTACTAGTCAAGAAATGAGACCACCTGGGAGATAGTAGTCCAATAGCAACAAAGTTACGTACCTTTTGGTCAACAGGGAAATAAGCATTTGTTGCTATGCTCATTAGGTAACTGTGAAAAGAAGAAAAATCTATTCATATGGTATACATTTTTGACAGTTATTTAGAAAAAGCACACAATGGCATATGCTACAGATGAACAGAAGTGGATCTTATATTTTTATAGTTCTTATAGTTTTAATTAATCAGAAAGGCGAAACCACTCTTTTACCAGAGCCGAGAAGACTAGTAGTTTCCACTAGTGGGGGAAGGGGGAAGACAACATTCTTCTGGATAGTAGCCACCTGATGAAAATATATTTTCCTAGGGGAGGAAAATATATTTTGTTCGTTGAGATGTCCTTTCTGGACCTTTACAGATTTCCTGGTAGCTTTGCTGTATCAAGTGCTCGTCTAGCTTTTGTTAGGGAATGGGGTTGAATGCAATTGCAATTAATTTATTTAAAAGTGAAACCAACAAAAATTAACAATATAGAAACTGGAACCCTAAATATGAACTCTGGATATGAAAGATAACCTACGGATAAAAGTCAGGGAATCTAAGTTGTACATATTATACAGCTGTAAAGTTGGCATGTTTGTGCATTGCAAACATTTATGAAAAAAAAATCCATCTGTCTGTTTGTGCACGCATCATGTAAAAACTACTAAGTGCATTTTAATGGGGTTTTCACAGGTGTATTTTGGTCAAGGTTAAGGTAACTTATATAAACTTTTACAGGAAGAAAAATTAAACAGATTTGAAATTTAAATGGAAAACGCCAAGTCAAAAGGTCATTACTTCATCTCAAAATTGATCAGCTGGTGCTGTACAATTTTTAAGTACAGTACAGACCAAAAGTTTGGACACACCTTCTCAGAGTCAGCGAGTTTTCTTTCTTGTGTTCTTTCTTGTGTTCTTTAGCCCAAACGCGTCTCTTCTGCTTGTTGCTTGTCCTTAGCAGTGGTTTCC
This sequence comes from Clarias batrachus, assembly GCA_003987875.1. NCBI lineage: Eukaryota > Metazoa > Chordata > Actinopteri > Siluriformes > Clariidae > Clarias > Clarias batrachus. Next base: position 61,106 of record QMIH01002174.1, read on the forward strand.
TAGCAGATCTTCTAGCATGAAGGTCTGATTCACACAGTCTCCTCTTAACAGTTGTTCTAGAGATGTGTCTGCTGCTAGAACTCTGTGTGGCATTGACCTGCTCTCTGATCTGAGCTGCTGTTAACCGCCGATTTCTGAGGCTGGTGACTCGGATGAACTTCTCCTCCGCAGCAGAGGTGACTCTTGGTCTTCCTTTCCTGGCGCGGTCCGCATGTGAGCCAGTTTCTTTGTATCGCTCGATTTTTTTTGGGACTGCACTTGGGGACACTTTCAAAATTTTCCCAATTTTTCGGACTGACTGACCTTCATTGATGGCCGCTCGTTTTTCTTTACTTAGCTGCTTTTTTTCTTGCCATAATGCAAATTCAAATTCTGAATGAGAAGGTGTGTCCAAACTTTTGGTCTGTACTGTATGTGACAATTGGCTCGCATGTGACAGGCACTGCCATCAGACCCACACGTGCACATCCTTGTAAGTTTCCTTCCCTTTATTCCATCATCCATCCATTAAACCACTTTATTTGGAAACCACTTTTCCAAATAAAATTACCATTTTTCTGTAAGAAATCACATCGTGTTCATGTGTCTCTGGTGCCACCTATGTGTTTCAAACCCATTACAGCGCTTATAAGTGTGCAATTGAAATCAATTTAATAAAAGCGATCTCACACCTACAGATGTGTGAAGAGGAGAATGTCTATTACCGCCGTGCTCACTGCCGCGACAAAACGACAGCGGCCAAAATAAATCAGTTGCATTTCAAGGCAATTCATGAAATGACTGCCAGGTGGTGCACAAGGACGAAAAAGTCATTGTGAGTGCACTTAAATAAAAGTGGAGTCTTATAAGGCTTGTTCACACGCTGTCCTCTCACGGAGATCAAAGGGCGGCATTCCCCTTTTTAAAGTCTCTGGGGCATGTCACATCACCCCACTCGCGTGCCACTCTCCTTAGTAAACTCCACAGCGAGATGCTTTTTAAAGTCCAGTTTCCCCCAACAGACCCCAAGAAATACTCCCCGCTATATTTCAAAGCGCGGAGAGAAGCTCGGGATCATTAGCGCCGATAGCTCACCAGTTGTGCCTAGTTAGGCGGCCCCGCTTCTTCGCATACCTGTAGTGTGCACCTAGGCCGCCTACCTAGTGAGCTTTATTTAGGTGAAATAGATAGTGTTTTTCCTTCTTTTTTTTTTTTGAGTGACTCCATTCAAAGGAAGTGGCTGTGAGGAATTACTGCTGTGGTAACCATGTGGTCATAAGATGGGTGTAGATGAACCAAATTAGTTAATTTCTGCATGAGGCCAGGCATGATACAGTATTTTAACAGAACTGTAAATGAAAATTGGACTGTGTATAAAATTATTAGTAGAATCACTAGATTAGGTAAATTCTTTACAACTTGCCTACCTAAACTGCTCAGGGTTTTAAAGTGTTTTCTGAACCATATGGCACACAGCTTGATATTTATCTGTAGCAATAAAAATCAGATGGAAGATTGATGCACCAGGGAGAAACATGCCAAATGTAGAGTGCAGGAGACAGAAATCTTTTCCGAAATACCAGCAGCCATCCACAGATCTGATCATGCTAAATGGCTTCACTGTGATTCCCAGGAGCAGATCAACCAGAGTGTGTGAAGTTGTTTGAAATGAGCTATAGAGATGATAACCACAGAATTTCCCAAAAGTGTAATGGTCGTTGCAAACAACAGTAATGAATATAACAGTTTTTGCTGCAACATCATGATAACTTTTTTCACAAGAGGTATTTGAGTTGCGATAGCAGTACTCAATAAGATGTGCTTTGTCTACTAAAGTTGAATTTAAACCTTCCATAATCTTTTATTATAAGGTCAGCAATAATATGCAGTCCACCCTCTCATATGCATGCTCTACTTATGAAGAAGTCTGTTCAATAATTTATTTATATTTATTTATGTCCCACCGGGAGGTAGTGGACCTCAACAACAGCAACACTACTTTCAGTTCTGGGAATAAAATGATGCTTGTTTTTGAAAACTGATTGAGAAGTTATCACCTTAAACAGTGTAACTGAATCAGGACAATATTAGTGGATCTGTTTACAAGTTTACAAGTTACAGTTATCCTGTTTAGTAGAGAATTAAGTTGCAAGGAGGAGGAAGAAAGGTCTTTGTGTGTCCTTATTAGGCTCAGACCTAGACCTGGTATTCAAGCTCAGAGCATTATAGCCATTATGTGTTTTATTTTACTTTATTTTTTTAATACTTTTTTTTTTAGGATTGTTCAGTATAGATGTGATGTCTTAAAAACTGAAAGCAACAATAAAAACATGTGATCTGTGCATGTGTCCTATTTCTTTGCCTTTGTGACTCATTTTTCTAATTTAATACTTTCTGCCACTTCAACCAGGCTCAGACAGAATGATCTACATGATGGGTCTTTGTCTATTTATGTGCGAATTTGTGATAAAAGAAAATAATATAATAATAGTGTCTAGGCCTTACAAATGTAATTTGTAGCAGAAGATCTGAAAAAAAAACCTCCATTGGATAACAACAAATAGAATTACAATGATGAATAGTTAAGAGTACTTTGTCTAATGCAAACGAAAGTATATGCGTTTTTACAGAATGGTTTAAATCAGAGTGTTAGGTTGACTGACCCATTAATATGAAATACATATTTAGATATAATAATCTTGAATGCCTTTTGAAAACTGGGATAAAAAAAGCCATAGACCAAGGGATTACAAGTAGAATTAAGGTAGCCAAACCACACCAGGGCATTAAAAACATCTACAGGTGTTGAGAAGTCCAGGAATGGATCAGCTACAGTAGTGATAAAGAATGGCAACCAACAAAGAAGAAAAATTCCCATGACAATGCCCAGAGTTTTAGCTGCTTTTCTCTCTCTTTGCTCTGGAGAATGGTTCTTTGTTTCAGACGTTCCTAAAGTAACCCTGTCAGCCATTACTTTAGCTTGTCTTTGTGCAACATGAAATATTTTAAGATAAAGACAGCTCATGATCGTTCCTGGAATGAAAAATGCCACAAGAGCAACAGTGACCCCCCACTGTTTGTTAAAAATTAAATTACAGTTTCCAACACACAAATTCGTCAATAAAAGGTCGTCCAAGCCTTTAAGATTTATTTTAGACAATAGTACACTAAAACTAAATGAGAACGAGAAGAGCCAAATGACAGCAATTCCCACAGCCACACTTTCATTTGTCACCTTCATCTTATAAACCAGAGGGTCAGTAATGGCCATGTACCGGTCAACAGAAACCAAACACAGGTGCAGGATGGATACAATGCTTAGCGTCATGTCCAAACTGGTATGGATTTTGCAAAAAATCTCCCCCAAGAACCAGCAGCCTTCAACCCATCTCACCATACTGAAAGGCATGATCATAGACCCCAGCAGAAAGTCCACAACAGCCAGTGAGAGGATGATAAAGTTGGTCGGAGAACGCAGCTGTTTGAAATTCAAAATAGTGACGATGACCAGAAGATTCCCCAAAACAGTCATAAGTACTGTAGGAAGCATTAAAATGTACATGGTGACTCTAATGATGTAGAAACGAGCCGTTCGAGAACAAGAGTCTGGCTCATGTGGGAAGCAGAGAAGATCCTTATCCACACCAGCACGGCTTGCATTTATAATGAGGTTCTCTGTCCACTCCATTTGATTGTGTTATAAGTAATAATAATAATAATATAAAATATTTTCCAGATTAACAATTAAAGCATAGTAAAATATCACCAACTAGGAAAAAAATGTCAACATCATTATATCTAACTGAACACATTTCTTTATTGTTTCAGCCCATAGTTGAGCTGTATATGACCAACTTGACTTAAATATGCACTGGTTTTAAAATGCTCACAAATCTCTACCAATGGGGATGCTTCAATGTGACATCATATCTTTGTCATATAAACACTAGCTGTATCTGTTTCTCCATTAGTTATTAATTACACACATTGAAAGAAATTTGCATTACATGGTCAATAATTGGTGATACCTGACAATCAGGGGCAGTGGTGTAAGGCTCTGCATTACTGATTGGGAGGTTGGGGATTTAACCTGCAAATTTGAGCAATTGGGCAAGGCCCTTGACCCTATCTACTCCAGGGGTATAACATGGCTGCCCTGTGCTCTGACCCCAACTTTTCAAAGGCAGGTTTTCTAAAAGAGGAGACACCACCTGAGTCTCAAAACTCATCATTTATTACACAAGTTATTATATTATTACATGAGCTCGAAGACATCAGAGAATCCTCAGTGAACCGGGAAGTGGGAAGTGCACAAATTTCTTTTCGTTTTAGCAAGGGGTGCAGGTTGCGCAAACCAATCCGGTGCGATTGTTTTCTTGACGCAGGTCCGCTTTGCGAACTGAGACGGACAAGCAGAGCGCTTCGGTTAACTTGTTTGAGGAGTAGGAGAACAAACAAATCTGGGGCGAGTACAAAATCAGTTTCCTAACACAGGCAGGGTCTTACAMAATTATCAGTCCGAGAATAGGCAACGTACCCAGGGGAGAAGAAGAAGAGGAGACCGAAGGTCCAAGCAGGGTCAGTAAAGGGTCAGAATTCAAGGAACAATACCATAGGAAGATGTGAGGCACACGAGCGAGACACTGCGGCACTGACTCGTGCACTTGGCATGCTTATAAGGCCTAGGGATGGTTACTAATCAGAAGTGCCTCAATCAGGAGTCCCGTGATTGAATGGCGGGTGCGCAGCGTGGAGTTAGGACTGCGAGATGCTTAGTGGATTTTTTAATGGACTTCATTAAAACTAATAATAATAATAATAATATCTTTTTTTTATTCAAATGTCAATACTGGGGCATTGGTGGCTCAGTGGTAGGTTTCTCGATTCCCAAACTCCAACCACTGAATGCAGTCCCTGTACCAGCCCTGGATAAAATGCGAGGGTTGTGTTCGAAAGAACGTCTTACCTGTGCAAAGTTTTTGTGTGAATCGAATGGTCCGCTTTGGCGACCTCTAGACTGGAGCAGCCGAAACACTACAACAACAAATCAAATGTCAATACTGTTCACATCGCTGTACCGGAAAATGTAACACAGGAAAAAAACCATGACAATATAATCAATAAATCATTAGCTGTCGTATTCATAAAATTATTTAATGTAATATTTATAAATATTTAATTTCATTTTATTTTATTATTTTTTAGTTTTAAAGTCCCAACATTTTATTTACGCATGCAAACGCACACTGATCAACTCCACTGCTCATTTTTGCTTTGAATAGAGTTATGCGGGCAAATGGGGAAAGGAAATGGCAATCAAATCTACTAATTATATTTATTATAAAAGTTACTATGATTTGGCCTATATTATAAGTTAAAAATGTTACCTCTCTCAAAGGGCATACCTTACATAAAAACATACAGTTATAAATAGACAGGACACATCATGGTGCAAGAGTCTGGGAGGGAACTACAGAAGAGATTCAGGAATCAACCGTGACTGGAAAAGTGGCCTGTGTCTCGAAACACCCATGGATCCAATCCAACCGCTGCAAAATGCCCTTTATCTCTGTGAACTTGGTCAGTGCTTGTTCATGTTTATCATGTTTACAAATCACCCCCCCCCTTGACCGGTCTCTATCTCACACACCCATTCCAAGTCCACAGGTTCCTGAGCTAGTGTGAAAATTCTGTTGCGGTGGTGGCGCTTCAATATGGCACACTCTGATTACCAACAGAAGGGGAACCACGCCCAACTGCCGTTCTGCCTGTCTATAAATCCACAGAGCTATCACCCACGGCTTTATGCGTTGCGCGGGCGACTGTCAAATGCCACAATATTTTTAAATTAAAGCCTTCATAAAAACAATTCAATTTTTAAATAAAATTTCATCACTGTTCAAAACACAACAAATTAAAATCCTTAACAACATAATCAATATAATATTAGCGGACTTACTCACTAAAAACAATAATAAAGTAGTCTTCAAACTGCAGACAAACAAAATGATACATCAATTTATTTCATTTGAATTCATAACAAGTTTTTATTTCATTTCATTTCATTATTATTATTATTATTATTATTATTTACATATGCTTACAAAGTCCTAGATCCGGCCTAGATTTGAAGCTCTAAAATTTGATAGACAAATACGCACACACAAATTCTTGTTATAAATTAATAATATAGACAAATTCTAATTTGAAAGTTTCCACCTAAAACAATCAATAGCATAAGTCACTAAACTTTTGACTTCTGCAGTAACAGTTTCTGATTATTTCGGATTATGATTCTGGAAATTATCTGGATACTGGGTACGGTTTTGTGGGTTACAGATGTACGTGTGTAAAAAGGGGTATAATTTGAAATTAACTTAACTTCATGTTCACCCTTATTAGGCATTAAACATATAAGTGTTTTTTTTTAAAGAGTTATGACGCAAATTGGAAAAAGAAATGTCTATGAAATCTCCTCTCACAAAAACATGTCTTACATCATATTTGTATCATTGGAGTGCTGGCATCAATTATGTTAAATTGAAGGCATCAAATTGCAAGAGTCTGGGACTTCTATTAAAGTATTTTTCCTCTCTATGACAATAACATACGTAGGTTGAGTTTCAGTTGCACAATTTCTCAAAGTGTCACTAATGTCTTTGACTGTTTATTGCTTTTCTTCACCAAGTTCTTTAAATTGGTGTTAGTTATGTATGTAGGAAATTATTAGAAATCCTGATTATTTTAAAAAGTACAAACTTTTTGATTGATGCTTTTTTGAAATCTAGTTAACATGAGTTACATCATGCTAAGACACACAATGAGGTCGTGTTTATCATCTGAGATAACACCTGAGAGACCAGTTATAATTTCTCACATTTAGGCCTAATAACAAAGACTCTCTCAAAGGTCTACGGCTAATCAAAGGTGTTAAACACAAAACACCTTAATGACTTCACACTCTAATCCAATTTTGGTCATCTGAAACCCCAGATTGATCTTGTGTACAACATTGCACCATCCTGTTTATCCTCTATGTTTCCCTTATGATTAATTTATCATTTTTTATCAAATTCATGTTTTCCATTATCAGTTATTAAACACATGATTGCTTTGAAAAGAGTTTAAAAAGGAGATTGATTCTAATGTGACCGGTTGCATCTTGTCAGGGATAACCCCTAGAGGGCGCCATGCGCGCTGAGACTTTCTGTTTGTAGTTGTTTTTTGTTTGACTTCATTTCCCGTTTTCCATCTGGGTTAGGTGACGTGGGCGCTCACCTGAACCAAGTTGATCATTAGTTTTATTATTAATAGCTTTTTTTAGTTCAGTTACTTGCATCTGTTCATTTATCCTAGTCAATGGTGGTAAAATTTAGTTTGTGTGTTCCGCGTCGATACGTGTTTTTGGTTTGTTTTGACATAAAGTATTTCTGTTTGTATTGTTTCCCTGTTTTTCGTTATTCTTCGTTAAATAAAGCATCATTCTCTTACACCACCGAGACCTCTGCGATTATGCCTCGCACTCACCTTCGTGACACATCTATTGTAGTCAATAGCATAAATCAAACTTAAGAAGTTTGATTTTTGATTTAAAAACATCTGTTTATTTACACAATGAACCAGCCAATAAGTATGTGATTTTTTTCTTTTTCTTCTTTTGACAGCACCAGTGTGTAAATCTCCTTTGGTAAAAAAGGTATTCAATCATCATAATGTGCTTGGACTAGTGATTGCACTGGATAAACCTGAATGCCCTCTGTGAGTTGAGGAATTTGTTTTGACATTTGATCACCTCTGCCATCCATTTATAGTTAGTCAATAACATAAATGATACAAATTTAGAAGGCTGAGTTCTTTAAAAAAAAAAAAAAAAAAACATTGGACTATTCATACAATAAAATAGGCACTGGTTATATATTAGAAAATATTTATTTCTTTTGAAAGCACCAGGGTATCACTATTCAGTATAATATACATTGTGCAGTAATATAGGGATTACTTCCAGTTCTGCAACAGCTATCTGCTAAAATCACCATAGTAGAATCAGCAGATCAGCATTAAAAAATAGTATAAAACTTAATAGTCTTAACTTCATGTTCACCCTTATTAGGCATTAAACATATGAATGTTTTATAAAAGAGTTATGACGCAGATGGGAAAATTATGTCACATGTTTATCAAATCTCCTCTCACAAAAACATATCTTATATCATATTTGTACAATAGTATAATACTGGCATCACTTGAATGCCGGCATCAACTATGTTAAATAGTTATGAGGCATAAAATTGCAAGCGTCTTGGACAAATTTTTATGGATTGTAAGAGTTTAAGGATTTGCTTTGACTTTTGATCAATTCTGTGACTCATATTTAGGCCAGGTTATGTTTTGATCTTTATTTTGTGATCTTTTTACTATTTTAATTAAATAAAAATATATTTTTTTGTATTACTTCATTTCTTATATAATTGACTTGTTCCTACTTTTTAATCTGATATTTCCTTAACTTTATACGTTATTATTAGAGCCAAAATTTTAATAAGATTTAAACTTTTAAGATTTTAAATTAAACATTTATTTGTACAATGTTACTTTGTGTGTGTGAAAAAAAAACAAAAAAAAACATGCTAAGTCCTTTGGACTAGAGACCTTTAATTTATTAATTAAAAAAACAACAACAACAACAAAAAAACAAATATAAATCACTTAAATCACCTTCAAGTACAACTGCAATACAATATAGTTTGTTAAAACCTAAAGTATGAAAATGGCCTAAGAGTCTTAAACAATTATAAATAAGCTGCTGCAAATCTCCATCCAGACTGGGTCATTGTTATCCCGACCCAAGTTTCCCTTTATCTGTAGTCTGTATCCCACACTCTAAGTGTTCTGTTAAGTGATTGGAATGCAACAATATTTTAAAATGGTCGACTTCATTAAAACATTTTCAACATTGTCCACATTGCTGTCCTGGAAAATATAACAAAGCAAAATTCAGAACTACACAATCAATACAACATTAACTGACTTATTTAGTAAACACAATAATAAATTGATTTGCAAACTGCAAATGAATATTAATTGGTAAACATATGATTTTTTTTTTTTTTTACCTACATGGACACATTGGAAAAGGAAAGTCTATCAAATCTTCTGATCAATGATTTTGAGCTATATTATGGATTATAAAATGCTTGTTCTCACATAAGCACACCTTACATGAAACACAATATTAAGACTCTCACTGGACTGCCAGCATCCGTTCCTTTAAAAAGTTAATAGGCATGAAGTTTCATGAACTGTGACATTTGAGCACTTTGCTTTGATATTTTGGGCTTAAAACACAGCTTTCACACATTAGCAAATATAATAACCATATCAGGCAAATGGCGTAGAATCTTTAAAACCTAAACTATGAACAAAGGTTAAGAGTGTCAAACAATTGGAAATATATTGCTGAAAGTCTCATTCRAAGTTAYAGCTGTGCTCCTTAAATGGCAGCTTTATCGTGAATTTAGCCATTTCTAAAAGCATCATTATTTTATTTGAGTGTTTATTGATTTTCCTCACCAAGTTCTTTAAACTGGTTTTAGTTATGTGTGTAGGAAATAAGGAGACACTCTGTTTATTTACAAAAGTACAAAACATTTGATTAATGCTCTTTAAAATCTGGGTAGAATGAGTTGCATGCTAAGACACTCAATGAGGTAATGTTTGTCATCTGAGATAATACCTTAGAGGCCAGTCATCAATTCTCACATTTAGGCCTTAAGACTGTCTCAAAGGTCTACGGCAAATCAACGGTGTTAAACACAAAACCACTCATTGAATTCAGACTCTAATTTAATTGTGGTCAACTGAAAATGCAGACTGATCGTGTGTATAACATTGCACTAGCCTGTTCATCCTCCATGTTTCCCTAATGACTAATTCATCATACAATTGCAATTGTTCCAGGGTTTTGAATTATTTAATAATTTCATATTATTATTATTATTTATTTGTTTTATTTATTTATTTATTATTTTTTTAATGATTTCATTGTTCTTACTTTTTAATAAAAAATTTTATCACCTTTAAATTGCATCCTTATTAGAGCCTCAGGGTAACTAAGGTTTATCATTTAAACTTTACTTTTTACTAATAGGTATTGGCCCGTTTATAATGGTATTAAGCTTTAAATTGTCATTTTTCTAAGTGGACATTGCTGCTGATGTGGGGAAACTTCCAAATAAAGATTGATATGATACATGGAGAATATTACTTAGTAATTATGTATAAATGCATCTACTAAAAGACCTTAGACATTCCTGGATCAGCAATTGGTTTAAAAAGCCAACAATTTTATGTAGAACACATACGATGTTTGCACCTATCACAATCAATAGTATAAATCATTAGAAGTTTGAATTTGAAATCATCTGATTATTCACACCATAAACCAGACAGTAATTATTTGCCAGAATATGTTCATCCTGACTGGAAAATATAACAGTAAAACCATACTGTTATCAATTAGTAACATAATCAGTTGTTCACTAAAAACAATAATCAATTGATTATCATATGAATTCACTTTATTGTTTTGTTTCTTTACGCTTTGTCCCCACCTAGTGTGTCTACTACGTGTGTACTGTCTACAAAACACACACAAGAACTGAGCAGTGTCTGCAGGTTTGGGTCACGTTAGCGTGGACGGTTCGTCGCCCGAATCAAGGTCTTCAGTTTCTATGTGCCTTTTGTTTTCGTTGTGTTTTCTTTTGCCCACCTGCAGACCCAGTCTAGGGAGTCATCTGTGTATGTTTTTGAGTTGTTCTTGAACAAAAGAAAGAAAAGAGAATAAAACATTGAAACAGAATGTAACCTGCATGTGCGTCCGCCTCCTCTAGTCAAGACATGACACGGTGATTATATTTCAGAATATATTTATTTCTTCTGAAAGCATCAGTGTACAAATAACCTTTGGTAAATGAAGAGCTTAATTCATTATACTGTACTTGGTGCGGTATTAGAGTGATTACTTCCAGTTCTGCAAGACCTAACTGCTAAGAGTACCAGATTATATTCAGCAGTCAATTTCTTGCATTAATAATTCATGGATTGTGAGAAATGAAGAATTTGCTTTGATTTTTGATCAGTTCTACTGCTCACACTTAATCCTGGTTGTTTTAATCTTTATTTTGCTATCATTCAGTATTTAAATTTCCCCAAACATCGAAATATTTTCTCATCAGTTCAAAAGTGATGATTATAACATCACACTTACATTTAGTAAAATTGGCTTATACAACTTGGTATCCACTCATGAACTGTAATCTGTCGTGGACAATAACCATGCAGGCTAAATCCTCAGTTCTGTGAAAGTATTCGTCCCCTCTATGACAATAACATAGATTGGGTTTCAGTTTCACAACTAGTGTCACAAGTGTCACTAATTTTCAGTCTTTGACTGTTTATTGCTCTTCTTCACCAAGTTCTTTAAACTGGTGTCAGGTATGTATGTAGGAAAAAGCAGAAACTCTGATTATTTTAAAAACTACAAAACCTTTGATTGATTTGATTGATGCTTTTTGCAATCTAGTGAGTTRCATCATGCTAAGACACACAATGAGGTCATGTTTGTCGTCTGAGATAACACCTGAGAGACCAGTTATTATTTCTCACATTTAGGCCTAGTAATGAAGACCCTCTCAAAGGTCTAAGGCTAATCAAAAGTGTTAAACACAAAACACTTTAATGACTTCACACTTTAATCTAATTTTGGTTATCTGAAATCCCAGACTGATCCTGTGGACAACATTGCACCATCCTGTTTATCCTCCATGTTTCCCTTATGATTCATTTATCCTATTATTCTATTTGCTTCAGGGTCTTGTATTACTTCTTTATTTTTTATGTATGTATTTTTTATTTATGTTCTTATGTATTTATTTTTATATGCTTGACTAGCTCTTACATTTTAATCTGATATTTTGAACTTTATATGTTGTTATTATTATTATTATTATTATTATTATTATTATTAGAGCCCAAATTCAAATAAGATTTCAAATTTACTTTTATTTAATAGTTATTTGTACTTTTATGATAGTATTAAGCTTTACCTTTTTACCCATTAYGTTGTTGCTGAGGTGTGAAAACCTCCAAATAAATAGAATATGTACAATGTTCCTTTGTGCGTGAAATATCTTTAAAGTTAACAATTTTACAACTAAACAAATTATGTTCATATGTAGTCTGTATACCACACTCTAAGTGTTCTGTGAAATGCTTTCACAAATGTAATAACCCTTTTAGGCAAAGGGCCTAGAGTCCCTTTAAATAAAAATAAATGCAGACAGATATGTGTTTCCGTTTGTGCACACAGTCGCTGTGTGTGTGTGTGTGAAGCTAAAGTAAGAGGAGAGGAGGTATGAGCCCCTCCCCTCTCCTTATTCTTGTCTTACACAGTTATTCTTCCTCCTTATTTGAGTTTCATTCACATGCGCTCACACAACGGAAACTGTTTTATCGGAAAAAATAAACAAGAAATCTCTCTAATGACACTCGACTGAGCAACACACTAACGGAATCACTGCTGTAAAATAAAAATAAAACAAATGAACCGGCATTTTACCTTTGAAAAGAATCGCGACAGAGCAGTGCTTCTGTGTAGAGCAGTCTGTGTGTGTGTGTGTGTGTGTGTGTGTGTGTGTGTGTCCAATGATGGTTGCAGACACAAAAGCCCCATTTACACTGCAGGTCTCGATGCCCAATTCTAATTTGTTGCCTGTATCTGATTTTTCTGACTGTTTACACGTTCTTTAAACTATGATCCATATCCGATTCAAGTGTTTATACTTGCCATACCTCTCTGAAACATCGCGCATACTTAAAGGGAGGTTCTTGCTCTACACACTAGCCAAGATGGACGAAGGYGAAATATGCTTGATGCTCGCTCTGCGATATATGCAAAGTTTGTGGAACAGAGAAGGAGGAAAAGGGCCATCATTGCAGCCTGCTCATATGCTTCATTTATTGTGTCCTCAAGCATTCAGAGGAATGTCCGGGTACGAGATGTGTCGGGGTCGCTCTCTGGTGGCTTGCAACAGGTGTGGGCTACCGCACACTGGCGCATTTGTTTGGGATGAGCAGCAGAAGAAGTCGCAGTTTTAATGACGTACAGAASACAATGCCTCAGAAAATCCGATCTGTCTGTTTACACGACAATCACATTAGCACACATCTGATTTATAACTGATTTATTTCCACATATGAAGGAGGCCTGAAACCGATCTCGAAATATCGGAATGCATGCGCTTTTTTTCCTGTTTACACGGACATAGAAAATATCCGATGTGTGTCACATATGAGCAAATAATTGGAATTGGGTCACATTTAACTGACAGTGTAAACGTAGCTAAAGTGCAGTGCCTGCTGACACAGAGAGAGAAAATATATTTTGAACCTTTTTAATGAGACTTTCTTTTACTTTACACATCCACACACTTGTTTTATAATAAACAGTACACGCGCGCTGTACACACACATCTACAAACACAAAATAAAAGATGTTATACACACACACATGGTCACGGTGTTATAGTAAACAGTACACGTGTACACAGATGGTGATTATACGAGTGAGAGACAAGCACTAAGACCCAGCAGGGGAGACGATTACCCACAATTCCTCAGCACAAGAGAGAGAAAAACCATTGGCTCAGTTGTGATCACGTGTGACACTCGGTGTCAAAACAAGAAGCGCATGTGTGCCACATGATACTCTGTACTCGTAAACCAAGACTTGTGCATTTTTCAAGTCAAAATTTATTACAAATCTTTGCTCGTTTTGCGGAACCCCTCGCAAACCGCATTACTCGCAATCCAAGGTTCCACTGTGTATCAAAATGATAGATTTAATAAAAAAAATCTCATTTAAATCTCATCACTGTTCACATCGCTGTACTGAAAAATATAACAAAGCAAAATCATAGTAAGCGTAACAATATAATCTGTGTAACATTACCAGTGCACAAATCACCTTTGATAAATAAAGATCTTAATTCATTATAGCATACTTGGTGTGGTAATAGAGTGATTACTTCCAGTTCTGCAAGACCTAACTGCTAAAATCACCTGATTAGATTTAGCATTAATAGATGTGTTGGACTTCAGGGCTGGAAATGATCAATCACTGGATACTGTTTTGTGGGTTATAAATTTAAATGAATAGAAAGGGGTCTAATTAATATAAAACCTGTCTTAACTTCATGTTCACCCTTAGTAAGCAGTAAACAAAGTACGTTTTAAATGAGTTATAAGGCAGATGGGAAAATTATGTCACATGTCAAAACTCACAAAACCATATTGTCCATCATATTTGTACAATAGTAGAACTGTCACCTGAATGCCGGCATCAACTATGTTAAATAGTTAGGAGGCATAAAATTGCAAGAGTCTGGCACAAAGTTTCATGGATTGTGAGAGTTTAAGCATTTGCTTTGACTTTTGATCAGGTCTGTGACTCATATTTAGGCCAGGCTACGTTTTGATCTTTATTTTGTGATCTTTCACTATTTTAATTAAATCAAAATATTTTCTCATCAGTTCAAAAGGGACGATTCTAATATTGCTGTATAACACCTACATGGTCTTTTGTAAAATTTAGTCATATTCTTATAACCATGCAGAACAAATCAATGTTCTCTCACTGTCATCTCAATTCTGTGAAAGTATTCACCCCCCTCTATGACAATAACATAGGATGGGTTTCAGTTGCTCACTAATGTGTGTGTCACTAATGTCTTTAACTGTTTTTTTAAATTATTATTATTCTTTAAACTGGTTTTAGTTATTCATGTATGAAATAAGCAGAAATTCTGATTATGATAAAAAGTACAAACTTTTTGATTGATGCTTTTTTGGAATCTGGTTAACATGAGTTGCATCATCCTAATACACACAATGAGGTCATGTTTGTCATCTGAGATAACACCTGAGAGACCAGTTATAATTTCTCACATTTCGGTCTAATAACAAAGACTCTCTCAAAGGTCTACGGCTAATCAAAGGTGTTAAACGTAAAACACTTTAATGACTTCACACTCTAATCTAATTTTGGACATCTGAAATCCCAGACTGATCCTGTGGACAACATTGCACCATCCTGTTTATCCTCTATGTTTCCCTCATGATTCATTTATCCTATTATTCTATATGCTGCAGGGTTTTGTATTATGTTTTTTTTTTATATGATTGACCAGTTCTTACATTTTAATCTGATATTTTATTATTATTATTATTATTATTATTATTATTATTATTATTATAGTCTAAATTTAAAAAAAAGATTTAAACTTCACTTTTATTGAATAGGTGTTTATATTGTACTTTTATGATGGTACAGTATTAAGTTTTACCTTTTTACCCATTAAGTTGTAAAATAACATTTATATGTGCAATATTACTTCTTTCGGTGTGAAATATTTATTTAGTTAACAGTTTTACAACTAAAAAAATATGTATTAATGAATCCTTTAAAAAGACAATATAAAGTTATTTTGACTAAAGATCTTTATACCTTTTCATTCATCAATAAAAAGAAGCAAAAACAAGCATAAATCCAACCCTGTAATGTACAACTGCAATATGAAGTTTTAGCTGTTTGATATCTGGCATTGTAAACAGTTTAATTATTCAAAGCAGACAGTAATTATATTCCAGTGCCAGTGAGTAAATCACCTTTGGTAAATTAAGTTATTAATTATTTATAATGTGCTGGGTGTAGTGTAGGGCCTAAGTGCTAAAAGCATGAACTGAACTTATTTTCAGGGTTATTAGATGTGCTGCATACTGTCACGTATCGATGTGTGAGGCATAAACGCAGAGGTCCAGGTGTTTAATGGAACGATGTTTTTAATGAAAATGAACAAACAGGGAAATCAAACAAACGGAATACTTTAACTGAAACTGAAACTAAAACACGTATAAAAACACTGAAAGACACAAACTAAACGCACAGACATGAACGAGGTGAAAATCAACAGATGCAAGACAAATAACTAAACTCAAAACAAGAAACTAATAATCAACTCGGTTCAGGTGAGCGCCCCATGTCACCTGACCGAGGTGCATAATGGGAAATGATGTGAAAACAAAAGGAACTACAAACAAAATCACAGGGCGCTTTGGCGCCCTCTAGGGGTTATCCCTGACACATACACACTGCTGGACTCTGGGCCTTCTGCAATGCAATTTGTGTAAATCTTCTCTTAAATTCATTATCAGTTATTAAACACATGCTTGCTTTGGAAAAAAAATGAATTGATCCTAATGCATCCGGTTGAATCTATGATAATGAATATTATAAATCATTAAACTTTAGAAGGTTTGCTTCTAGCTTAAAAAGAAAAACAACTGATTATGCACACAATAAACTAGACAATAATTATATGAATATATTTCTTTCTCCTGATAGCTCCAGTGCAGGGGTGGGCAAACTTTTTGCTTCGTGGGCCACATTGAGTTCTAACATTTGACAAAGGGGCCGGAACAGGAGGGGCAGTGGGTCAAAGAGTAAAGTGCAAACGTGGAGTAATAGGCCTACGCTTCACCTCAACAAAGCCAATATATCTAGAGTGCGCCATCTAGTGATTAAACATCAGAATTACAGGGGAAATAAAACATTATCGAATCAAAACGTTTAACGTTTAACGTTTAACGTTTAATGTGGCCCCCGGGCCATAGTTTGCCCATGCCTGCTCCAGTGTGCCAGTAATTATAATGAGCTTGGTGTAGTGTACGGCCTAAATGGCCCCTGTGAGTTAAGAAATTTGCTTTGACATTTGACCACTTTTGCCATCTATTTTAAGTTAGGTTCAATTTTATTCTACCTTTGCCAATATTCCAGTGTTTTCTCACTCACTCACTCATCATCTATACTGCTTAATCCTGTATTCAGGGTCACGGGGGGCCTGGGGCCTATTATTCCAGTGTTTTAATTTTGCAAAAGATTAAAATATTTATCCATCAGTCCGCAAATCATTATTTTATTACTACTGTAAGTAGACTAGGTGGTTCTTCTCAACACTTTCAACATGACCTCCACTCCTGAACTCTGATATTGTTCATTTCTAACACTAGCCTTGTTATTTTTGGCATTATTATGTATATGAGATTGGCTCAGTCTTGGACTGACACGATGCATTCTCCAACATGGTAGAGGAGCCATCTTTTGACATTTGAAATAGTTTGTCATTGACCGGCTGAAAAATAATCATTGCTCATGCATGTAAGATAGATGGTGATATCATGGGCCTTTTCTCTCCAGGTATCAGTATTTCTGCATTTGATTCTGAAACAGCAGCACTCAGAACATAGTGTAGTAATGAATCTGCTGAAACCACCAATGATGGAATGCATGACTATCGAGGTTAATTTGAAATGAGCTACCTGTTTCTGTTTTGTGCTGGATGCTGACGCAAGTCCCTTATTAAATGCCGCCAGTGGAGAAAAAAAACAAGAAGTGTGGCTTTTAATTGGGCATTTTAATGGAATCTATGCCCTGTGCGTTGCTTCAGCTTCAGAATCGATTATTATAGTTGAACCATGTATATATTCAACATCTTCACACTCTCAAAGAGAGCTTGAATCAATTCTTTGTATTCTTTCTCCCAAGAGGCCTTGTTGTGTAGTGAGCATACACATTCCCTCACATTCAGCATGAGGTTGAGGGTTGTGTCCCAAAAAATGGATGAGTTCTGAGGCATTAATTACATGAGAGCCAATGGTTCATTGGGATCAATAAATGTGAATCAACAGGCTAAAGACAACCTGTGAGCAGTCGCTGGCCAACACACCCACAAACTCTACAAGTGGTGAAGATGTGAGAGAGAAAAAAATGTGAAAAAGGAAAATGGTGTTGCATTGTTTCTTGGTCAAGCACAAAGTTACTGTCTATGGTTCAGAGGGTCAAATTGGTGAATAATGGCCTATTTATAAGTTGAGTAATTGAGTTTGACTTTTTGATGAGTCCTGCTGTCAAACTCTCTATTGATCACTCACTCATCATCTATACTCAGGTTCACGGGGGGCCTGGAGCCTATCTCGGGAGACTTCGGGCACAAGGCGGGGTACACCCTGGACAGGGTGCCAATCCACCACATTCACCTAGAATATTATTTTAGCACTGATGAACACCAACATTTTTATTCTTCTTCTTCTTCATTAATATTATTATTATTATTATTATTATTATTATTATTATTATTATTATTATAGTAGCTTTCTGCTTGGTACCTGCTTGTGAATGTTTAAAAGTTTCTAATAATGTAATACCTTGAAATGTTTGTAAGGTGCAATAAAAATCCAATGTAATTTAATATTTAGTCACATTATATTAAGTATAAAATATAAAAATAAATCAAAAGCTGTTCGTGAACTTTGACGGAAACTCTCGGACATCATGTTAACCTGTATTGCATCATAGCAAGACAAAACAGTGAAGTCATGTTTGTTGAGGTAATGCTTGTCATCCGAGGTAACACCTGAGAGACCAGTTATCCTTTCTCACATTTAAGCCTAATAATGAAGACTCTCTCAAAGGTTGAAGGCTAATCAAAGGTGTTAAAGWCAAAACATCTTAATGAGTTCACACTCTCATCTAATCCTGGTCATCTGAAACCCCAGACTGATCMTGTGGACAACATTGCACCATCCTGTTTATCCTCCATGTTTCCCTCATGATTCATTTATCATATTGTTCCATTTGCTCCAGGGTTTTCTATTATTTCATTTCATTTTTATATGATTGACTTCAAAAACTATACTTTTTAATATGATTTTTTATGAACTTCATATGTTATTATTATGAAATTAAATATTAATTCTTAATTCAAATAAGATTTCATTTTGACTGTTAAAGACAAAACATCTCAATGAGTTCACACTCTCATCTAATCCTGGTCATCTGAATCCCCAGACTGATTACATCATCCTGTTTAACCTTCATGTTTCYTTAATGATTCATTTATTATAGAATTGCATTAACACCATAATCTTATATCAGGATTTATTATTTACTCATATTATACAATAAACAAAGAAGGTTTTGAACTTTATTTATGTCCTGGTTGTTAAAGWCACAAACCAAAAATGCTGTATTGGGCAACAGTTGTTAAAACCTACTGATGGATATATAGTTTATATTTTGTTTAATTATTTGATTATTGGTTTRTTGTGAGGAATTGGATCCTAAGTACCCATAGTGTCTGTGTAAAAAATAAAAGTCTTGTATGTCTTATATGCTTATACTTATCATGACCTTACTTTGACCTTTGATTTATTTTTGTTTTAACACACATACTAACGCAGATATCTGGTTAGCCTGCATCGCACCATGACAAGACACACAATGAGGTAATGTTTGCCATCTGTGTTGATTCCTAAGAGACCAGTTATCACTTCTCACTTTTACTGATGTAGACTCTCTCACATGTATCTGCCTAATCAAAAGTCTTAAAGACACAACAACTTAATGACTTCACACTCTTTTCAGATCCTGGTCATCTAAAGACTAATTAGTGTAGGTACAATATTGCATCACCCTTTGGTGAAGTCTGTCCACTTTTCTGAGACCGCATACAATCGTAAAAAAATATATACATTCTACACATTTAAAGTGCTTTATTCATAATAAAATRATAAAATATAWTATATTATRCATAKTACAATTTACAATGTGGTCAAGATTAGATGGCCCACAAMGTGCAAAATTTGCATTTCAYCTTTTAAACTTGTGTTYAGATGCTCTAACAGTGGAGAAACTTGGCGAGAAGTGTGACACCAATAAACGGTTTTGTTCAGGTCTAGCAGGTAGTGAGGTTAATGTGATATTTGACACTATCATGTCCAACATCACCGTGTGCCCTCATGCAACCAGACATCCTGATATACTGTATCTCCAGTTATAAGCACATACTGTACATTTGGGGCTGAGGTTTGCTCACAATGAAAAAATATTCCATTTCCTCTTGTCAGACACACTTTTTAGAATACAGGCTTTCTGGTCATGTATGTTTGATTTGTAATCAAAATCTCTCAAGTTTCATATTCCAAAGTTTCATATTTTCACAAGTTGTTAKGCAGCTTGGCTGAGAGATCAGTGTAGGACATCACAGAGCAGAGAGGGCCAAGAGGCCTTTCTCAAAGCAATGAGATGTTCACCACTGTGCCCTTTATTAAGAAACTTAAATACTGATATWTAAGAAATAAATCTTCCCATATTACTACTGTATATGAGGAGAAGAATAATTAATTTATAATTAAGATTTTAAATGATGTTATATCCATAATATGTCATATGAACAGGACTGGGATTTTGTTCGCCTGAGCCTCTAAGGTTCTGCTTGACTTTTTTGAACTAGTTGTGTGTAAATTAAGGCCTTCATCAGAACGTCATATGGTAACTGTATGATATTCATATATATGTTATACTATAGAAATAACACTCCAAACAGCTGGCAGTCATTTTGACCACAGTTATAGATTGACCACTTGGAGACGGTATACTTATCTTTTTTATATAAAAAACATGGATTCTTGGTGTCCAGGTAATGTATAGGCATGGGGCTGAATTGAACAATTCAGTATAGGCAACAGGCCTGTCTATTGGCTGAGGTTAACAACAACCCAGGGCTACTCTTTACTTACAGGTAGACAGAGGAGAACACCATGATTGTCCACCGTATCAGCTGGAAAATCAACAATCACAGAAATATACAGCCTGAGCTGCGTATAACAAGGATCATTCACTCTGTTCACTGAGTGGTCAGCTGAGCTGCACTTGCATTTTGCCATGCGAGCCACATTGTTCACATCCTCGCATTCATACCTTTCATAAGCTGTATCCYATATCAGTTATCCCAAGCACTTATATTTAAAAATATTTATTACTCTAGACATTAGAATACATATTAGGTGATGAGTTAGTGTTTATACTAACAGCTATTTTGAAAAGCACATGCACCTTATGGCCAATAGTATATTGGCCTCCCGAAACTCTAGCATTCAAAGAACTTATAATTGTCTTTCTTAGGAACTAAAAGGCCCAAGCATCTGTGTACGAAGCCAGCTCCATGAAGACACGGTGAGCTAAGTTTGGAGTGGAAGATCTTAAGTATCCTGCACAGAGCCCTSACTAACGTCTGACCCATCCTTACCACCAGGAACAGATTYCCCCTTYGACTGACCAGAAGTGTGCTTGTATAGAGGCTGTAATGATGATCTCATTTAATGTGGAATTGCATTGTATGGGTGTCCAGGTACMAGCAAGAAATGTCARGGAGCTAAATGTCCATCGCGCTTGTTTCTGGRTAACATTATTTCCAYTATAATGAAGGTCTGGTATCATTGTGTGCCCAGATATATCTACTGTATGTAGACTTTGACTTGGGCAGGAWGACACASAGACACAAGGTGACGTAGCTTTATTRGGAAAAATGGAGAAAGGAAGAAATGAAGGGTAGGAAAGAAGTAAGGGTGTGCACTTATGTGTCCAGAGACAGTGCCCAGGTGGCAGAGGRGACTCGGCTGGCGAGYGTTGGCATCCACGGTGTGGCAAAATGGGTTCGTGTCGGACAGTGGCTCCTGTCGGCTCCTAAACGCAGCTTTTACGGTTGGTGCAGCCTCAGGCATGAGTCCTTGTGACATCCAATGTCTGGGTGGCTTTCCCATTTGGAAACAGTGGCCTTAGCATCA
>QMIH01002175.1:0-37843 GCA_003987875.1 Clarias batrachus
GACTTCTGTGTGTGAGTTCCGTTGGATCGTGACAAACTGTGAACTTCTATGGCAAATTTCTTTACATGATCTTCAGGCAGCAATCACGCAGGCATGAATTGAGTGAGTGACACCACAGTACAGCTGATCTTTTTTGACTCTATGCCCAGCCAGATCTAACAGATTTTGAAAACATAAAGGACATCATACTAAATATTGTTTTGCACTTTCATTTTTCAGCACTTTTCTAAATAGAAGTGATATGTAATGGTGTCAGGACATATCCTCTGATCATCTTCAGCTTCCCACTGACGTAGATGGGGCCGATTTCTGGTAATCCACAATGAACTCTTTTTTTTGGCATTAAGCGTGAATGAAGTGCAGTAGAAACGACCTGCTCTGTAGACCTATATATGGTAGATAAACACACTGGTGGGATGCCATGATTTGTGGTAGGCCCACTTTGAGGTGAGTTAACACCAGTCTTTTAAAGCAGAGTTAATATGATGTCTACCTGCAGCCAATAGAGTAAAAGCTACTAAATAGCAAATTATGGGAAGATGCCAAGCCCCATGTTGTGAACATGATGCCATGAATCTATTGCAAACTATTTCCTGCAAATTCAGTTGCCCTCCGAATGGCACAGCAGGCTCAGCAGATAATAACATTAGAACATGTGTACAAGAGGTCTTACTTTACCATAAACCTCTAGCTTATTTGCTATTTATATATGCTAACAGTGAAACATTAAATCAAACAGTAAAATGTTTCCTCAGGTTAGAAGTTGAGTTTGTTGTCTTTTTTTGGCAGATAGAGAAGACACAGCATGATGAAGCTGTTCTTTTGCACTGTATGTATTCATCCTGCATTTCTCTGGCAAAAACAAAGAATATCTAATGTGTAGAATAAATGATTAGAAAAGTAATGAGTCGAGTGTAGAAGACTGTGAGTAGCATTTCTTCTTCGCAAATCTACTCAAGTTAAGGTAAAAAGTATGGTGCAGTATAACTACTCATAGAAGTTTTTTTTTTTTTTTTTTCAAAATGTTACTCAAGTAAATGTAATGGAGTAAATGTGACATGTTACTACCCACCACTGTTGCCTAATTATTCCTAATGTCGCCCGAGCGGCAAATGATCTTATTAAAGGGAATTGCAGATCATATCGCCAATCAGGTCCAAGGAGCCAGACAAACAGGCTTTTATTCAGGTTAAAAGAGACAATTTGCTAGGGACCCACTTTTGGTGGGTTTTCCTCCCCATTGTTTTGCAGATGGACATTTTATAGCAAGAGTCTGTCCAGAGGTATCCCAGGTGAGGAAGTGGAAGAAATGCCCGCATGGTGTACATCAATAGGAGGCCTCTCTCGATCACTCATCGTCTATATGGAGACTTAGGGTACGAGGCGGGGTACCTGGACAGGGTGCCAATCCATTGCAAGGAACATACTCATTCACACACTACTGCTGTTGTTCAATTCATGTAAATATCTGTTTAGTTTTGAAAATGACAAAAATAATTAACTAAAATATTTTCAGAATTTTCCCATTAACCTTGTGTAGCTAGCCATAAAATAAGTTGTTAGGGCAATAAGTGTTACTTTAACTGTTTGGAGCTTATACACATTTCGCACATTATCTACATGCATTACAATACATTGTGGAAAATTCACTTTTTATGTTGATTCAGTTTTGGAGATGTAAAATGAATCATGTCTAAACAAACCAAACACCTTTTTATCTGTTAACAAACATAAATGTATGAATATTTAACATGATAACATCACCATTTACATATTTTGCTTAGTGTGAAAAAAGATTCATTCTTGAAGAGCCTGACTGAAATATTTTCCCAGATAAAACAGTCCTTAATGCTTTTCTAAACCAMTTGTAGAAAAAAGCGTATACCATTGGATTACAAGTCGAATTTAGATATCCAACCCAAACCAGCATATCAAACAATGTAGGAGGAATCAAATGACCAATAAAAGGATCAATGATATTGCAGAAAAAAAATGGAGTCCAAAGTGAGAGAAAAACTCCCAGAACCACCGCCAGAGTTTTTGTTGCCTTTTTCTCCTCTTTGCTAATCATGGGTTGTGATTTATTTTTTGAGTCCTGAATGAATTTTGCTTGTTTTTGGGCAACACGAAATATTTTTGTATAAATGCTAAGCATGATGATACCTGGGAAATAAAATGAGAGCAAAGAGGAAGATGTGCTGGAGGCGACACTTTGGAACATAACACAACCACCTTCACAGACAACATTTTTGTCATTAAAATCCTCAACACCCAGCATGTTAAGACCAAGAAAGATCACTCCRAATCCAACTGTGAATGAAACACACCAGCAGATAGAAATCATAACCAATGTGATAAAAGGTGTAATTATGGTCTGATATAACAAGGGCTGACACACAGCAAAATATCGATCTACGGCTATAAAACACAGGTTTATAATGGATGCAGTACACAATGTGATACTAACACTGAAGTGAATTTTACAGAATAATGTCCCCAAATACCAGCAAGTCTCTACAGATCGGATTATGCTTGGTGGCATAACAACTCCTCCTAACAAGAGATCAGTTACAGCCAGAGACATGACAAGATAATTTGTTGGAATGTGGAGTTGCTTAAAATGAACGATGCTCAGGATGACAACAAAGTTTCCAAATACTGTCAGAATCACCACCAAGCTGAAAAACATATAAATTGACACTCTGATAAGGAGTGGGTAAGTGAATTTTGCACAGGAATTGTTTGAAAATTCATAGCAAAGAGGAATGATGTCCAGCGTCAGAGTTTGGTTTGCATTCATTTCAAAATCCATCTGTTGAGATGTTTTGCTCCCTTCAAATAAATAACAATATATGAAACACGAAATATGTCAAAACATTTTCCTCACAACATTATTGAAAACACAGATATCATAATTTCATCTTTACTCTAACATAAATCCTCGAATGAACTGACTAGTCATTTTTAAAACCACTCATGCACCCTTTATATGTAGAACAAAATGACAACATTACTGACTTTTCACTAAGCAACCCATCATACCTTCCTCTGCAGCATGTAGATGATGTTAACCAAAGAGAACAGCATCTTAATTTATAGTATGTCTGAGCCAATAGCAGTGCACAAAATRTATTCCTCGTGGAGCATGATGGGTAAAGCCACTTATGTGGGTGCGCAACAACATGTGCTGTGGGGGAAAAAAAAAATATATATATATATATCTTTTTGATCTGATTCAGTTTGCATTGTTTCGGGGCACTGCTACTTTACAATGACTCAAGGACAGAAATGTCTACCCACAAAGTGCATAAGTAGCTACCTTTAGATGATATAATTTTAGCAGGGAATGATAGATACAATATCTATGAACTGCTCTAAAATCCTTGAGATCAATTTGGCTGGCAAGAAACTCAAATAAGTATGCTATTGGGTGGATGGAAGTGAATCTTTTGGTCTTCTAGCTGAATATTAGGTCCAATACATGTTCAATTATAAACTGATAAAACTGCAACAATCTAAAATCAAAAATTAATTACAGATGTGACCATTAGGAATGCACGCTTTTCCCGCAAAATGCTGCAATTTGTCTCACGCTGTGTCGCGAAATCCCACAAGCAACATTTAAGAATTTAAATAATTGTGTTGCTTCACTGAATATCTTCCAGATGGCGTGTAGAAGGACTTTATCTGAAAGCCAGACCAAGTACAACAAAGAATTGTGCATAATTATTTAGCCTAAAACAATATTGTTTCCAATGCTGAAGCAAACATGAATTTTATTTAGTTTTACAATAGATCATTCATGATGAATGTGTGTATATGTGCTTCATGTTATGTTCATAATAATGTCCTAAATCATGCTTTAAAATTCATAATAAAAAGTTTCTTAAATAGTGTTTGTAGTGTCTTAACAGGGACAAAACAATTAAAGACATGGCAATGCCTCGGTTTAAATGTTCTTAAAATGAATTTAATTCCCTGATAGTAGACTACCGTATCTGATAGTGTTAATTATCCAAATGTTCTGCTTCGTGAATATGCCAACATATCTTTGTTATAACTTAAAATGTGTCGACATTGAGCACCATCAGAAGACATGAATGAACAAAAAAATCTATATTTTTAAGTAAATATCCTTTTATGAAAACAAAGTTCTTTGGGCTTTTTAAAATAATAATCATCATGTGTTTTGCTGTTTGTGTCCAGCATTGAATAATTATTTCATCCATTATTTGACCACGGCTGGAAATAATAGCTGGAATGTGATTGATTGTGAATTTATGACTGAAATAAAACTGTTCATCAGCGTGCGGAAACCCGCGGCTCGTACTTTTACTTTACGGAAGGCAGCGTTTTGATCAAGAAACTGATCAACATGTGCGATTTAACGATAAAAATGCAGACATACTCCCCCAGAAATGCAACAAACACAAATACATTTGTGACATGACCGTGTGCTCCGATATGAGCTGCTTTATTCAAGTCATAATATAATGTAAAATAACATATTTWTGCTGTGTAGTTAATTTTTTTGTTTGCATATGAATTGCGTTTCAATGAATGTTTCATGGTGCTCCAGAAGGTCTTGACTTGATGCAGATGCAGATTTGAAGGCAGTGCGTTTTCCCCCTGGAACCATCATAGTTTACCGAACCTGCCCAGTTCTGGTAAACGTTGTGCGGAATCAACCTTTTAAACAAGTGAAGTGAATAGATCTGCCTTTGGTCTGCCATCTGATCCTGCTGAATCCAGATATAGTTGTTTCTCTAGTTTGATGATTTAAAGTCACATCAGGTATGATCACCCCATGTATGAGAGACTGGTGAACAGGATGGTGAGAATGCAAAGTGTTTCTTGGTGTTCAAGCAATCTCAAACAAATTTATCGATTAAAAATGCAAACATACTCCCCCCAGAATCTCCATTATTCCAAACCGCGTCTTGGAATAATGCAGATCAAACATAATACTCCTGTCTATGAATAAAAAAGAGATTTAAGCATATACAGGAAATGTATTTCACTTAAACATTACAGATTAAAACAAGGAAAGTAGACGTGCTGAGCTTCAGTTCATTGTGATGCAGACAAAAGGCCCAGGAAGGAAACAGGTTTCGTTATTTTACAAAATCTGAATATATTCAGTAAATTTACACTCAAAGTATCAAACCCAACTATGAAGTCTGCTTCAACTGGTACCATTAAACATTTTATTTCTATTTATTTTATTGTCATCAGTGAAACCGGTTTGATAACTTCTGGGGTGTTCACCTCAGAGCATGCTGGGGCATTGTATTCAGTGAGTAGACTATGTTTGTTTGTTGCATTCCTAGGGTAGTATGTCTGTTTTATTGATTAGTCATTTATCAGCCTTTTGATCAAGGACAATTATCACTTAGCAAAATGCAGTGTTTATCGTTTATTGTGTATTTAAAGCACACATATACACCTTCATCATGAAAGATCTATTGTAAAACAAAATCATGTTTACTTCAGCTATGGAAACAACATTGTTTTAGGCTACCTTTATTAATAATTGTACACTTTTTGTATTCTTTGTTGTACTTCATCTTTTTGCACACATGGGCGTGCATCTTTAAATTTGAAATTCAAATAATAGTAGGGTAGTATGCAAGTTATTTTTTATATAACAAACAGCTGAATAAAGTTAAATATACACAATAAATTAATAATTGCGTTTGCTTTACATTTGAGCATATCATATCTTTGTGCCCAATACTTTTTTATTTATATTTGACATCATTACATGCACTAATTTACTTGCAATTGTTCTTTTAAAATATAACCTATGTATCTACAGTATAAGCATATTTAACGACTTCAGCAGTGAATGTGAAATTTGGTCTGGCTTTTAGATAAAGACCTTATTTGAGATAATTTTATTATTTAATTAATTATCTTATTAGAAATACAATTCTTATTCTCTAGATTCTTGTCGAATATAGTCTTTCAGAGCAAGCACGGTGTCAGAAGATTCTGCTGAATCTCTTCTCATGGTTCAGGTACACCTCCAATTTGGCCACAGACGAGTCCAAAGTTCTGCGTTCATCGACTCCGGGGCCGCCGGGAACTTTATTGACTCCTCCTATGCCAAGAGATTGGGGGTGGAGACTGAGGCATTATCCCAGCCAGTTCGAGTGACATCCGTCGACGGTCGGCCCCTTTGCTCCAGCCCTATCACCACCCAGACTCGGCCCATCACCCTCACCATTGACCAACCCCATGAAAAGATCCGCTCCCACCTCACCTCCATTTCCTTGCCACCCATCATCCTAGGATACCCCTGGTTACTCCAGCATGAGCCTCTCATCTCCTGGTCTCAAAACTGGATCCTACAATGGGGTCCGACCTGCCTCGAACTCAGCCTACAAGCGCCGGCTGGGACGTGCTCTAGGGAGTCCGAGGTCCCCGATGTCGACACTAACGCCATCCCTCCTGCATATCGGGACCTGGCTGAGGTCTTTTGTAAAAGACGTGCTAACCACCTTCCTCCGCATTGCCCCTATGACCTGGCTATTGAGATCCAGCCAGGTTCCACTCCACCCCGCGGCCGTCTATAATAATAATAATAATAATAATAATAATAATAATGTCATTGAAGGGCTCAAGGGGGTGTTATGGGTATATTCCAACAACATCAGATGGAAGGCCAAAAACAAGGTATTGGGGAGACCAGGAACCTGTGTACATTCCAGATTTTGGTTTACTTTCTCTGTTTGTCCGTTGGACTTTGGGTGAAAGCTGCATGACAGACTGGCTCTAGCCCTTAGCACTGACTCACAAACTGTGAGGCATGGTTCAAACCATGGACCACATGTTGCAGAATTAACTGAACTGTCTTTTTTGACAAAGGGATGCACTTACATGGTTATAAGAAGCGATCCACCATCAGTATTACCATGTTCTCCTTGGAAATTGGCATGCCTGTAACAGGGAGAAAGGGGAAAGTCCAAGGAAAAAGGGAACCATGGGCTTGATGGTATTGGTATTGGGAGCAGGAACCCAGAGGGATGAGTGCATGGCTCTTTGTTTTGATCAGAGGCAAGTGGCTACATAGGCTTGGACATCCTTGTCATTGCCCGAACACCACATGCACCAAGGGAGGAACTCAAGGGTTCTTGCTACGCCACGATGTGTATGAGACGTATTGGACATGACTATATTAGGGAGAAAATTTGGGGGAAAAAAAAAAAGGTTGTGTTAGAATGACATATGGAGGATTGTCTCAATGATCCCAGTCGTTGCTTTGCAGATTATTTTGAAATATTCTTTTAGCAGGAGGGGAGAAGAAGAGTTCAATTGGAAAGGGGCAATGAGATCAATAAGATGGCCAGTGAACTAGGGAGGAAAAATTGTCATGCTTTCTGGGTTGAAGCAAGAGCACAATTTCACCCCTGCCAGAAGCAGTGCATTGCTGACAAATTATGGTCATCTGTAAGTTCAGGTATGAAAAAGAGGACAGATTAAGTGACATTTAGTGTTTTAAGGTGGAAATCATGGAAATCAGAAGTTCTCAGTAATTCATCCCCCTGGATAAGATTTGTTTAGAACATTGTGCCAAAAAGAAATCATTAGCTTGTTTAAAAAAATACAAAAACTAAAAAGCTGTATATAAAGTCACTCACTCACTCACTCACTCACTGTTTATACCGCTTTATCCTGTATCCTGTAAGTGTCGCAGGGGGCCTGGAGCCTTTTTAGCCATATTGAAGGTTGGCTGTCTGAATCTTTATTTTGCAATTAAAATACACAACAATGCTCACGCCGGTTGCTCCATGTGGCAAACTGTTCTACAAAAAATAAATATTTCTTACAAAAAAAAAAAAATGCTGACTGGTAAAGTGATCTAGACAAAATCTGGACACCCAAAAACTAAAGTACTTAACATACTGTATATGATGAGTCATAGGGAAGGATGTGGTACAGTTGTTGTCACCTTATCTATGGAGTTTAAAAAAATGATTACATTTTCAGATTTAAGATTACAGAGATTATATTATTTTTAAAATATGAGGGGTGTTCAAGTAAAACTGGCATCTTTGATTGTACAGKAAAACAGAACACAGTTATGAGAGTTAAAAACAATGTTTTTTCTATATAATCTCCTGCTGCTTCATGTCTAAAAAGATGGCCTCCCATAGCAATTAATGATGTGAGGATGTGGCAATAACTCTCTTTCAAGTTTCTGTTATGTACAAGTGATTGTAGTGGGTAGAATGAAAAGCCTTTTTTTTATCAAAGGAAAGGAACATTGGATGCAATTAGGTGATAACAATCTCAAGGAAGTATGTACAAATTGAAGGAAAAACATGTATTAGCAGGTTTTTCAGTACTGCCTCAGACAGTCACCAACTCTGATTCTGTTTTTAAAATATAAAATGAATTATGCCAAAACAAAGTAAATATTTATTGAAATAAATAATTAAGATCAGGACATCACAATTTACATGTTTTGTTTAGTGTGAAAAAAGATTAATTCTTGAAGAACCAGACTGAAATATTTTCCCAGATAAAACAGTCCTCAGTGCTTTTCTAAACCACTTGAAGTAAAAGGCGTATACCATCGGATTACATGTTGAATTTAAATATCCAACCCAAGCCAACATATCTAACAATATAGGTGGAATCAAAAAGCCAGTATGAGGTTCAATAATATTGCAGGAAAAAAATGGAGTCCAAAGTGAGAGAAACACTCCCATAACCACCGCCAGAGTTTTTGTTGCCTTTTTCTCCTCTTTGCTCATTATGGATTGTGATTTATTTTTCGAGTCCTGAATGGATTTGGCTTGTTTTTGTGCAACACGAAATATTTTTGTATAAATGCCAAGCATGATGATACCTGGGAAATAAAAGGAGAGCAAAGAGGAAGCTGTGCTGGAGGCGGCATTTTGAACCAAAAGACATCCACCTTCACAAGCAACATTTTCATTATAAAAATCTTCAACACCCAGTATGTTAAGACCAAGAAATATTATCCCAAACCCAGCTGCGAATGAAACACTCCAGCAAATTGAAACCATAACCAATGTTACAAAAGGTGTAATTATGGTCTGATATAACAAGGGCTTACAAACAGCATAATATCGATCTACAGCTATAAAACACAGGTTAATAATAGATGCAGTACACAATGTGATACTAACACTAAGGTGAATTTTACAGAATAATGTCCCAAAATACCAGCAATTTTCAACAGAAGAAATTACATTTGGAGGCATGACAATTCCTCCTAACAACAGATCAGTTACAGCCAGAGACAGGACAAGATAATTTGTTGGCATGTGGAGCTGTTTAAAATGAACAATGCTCAGGATGACAAAAAAGTTTCCAAATACTGTCAAAATTACCATCAAGCTGAAAAACATATAAATTGGCACTCTGATAAGAAGAGGGTAATCGAATTTTGCACAGGAATTATTTAAAAATTCATAGCAAAGAGGAATGACATCCAGTGTCTGAGTTTGGTTTGAATTCATTTCGAAATCCATCTTCTAAGATATATTGCTTTCTGCAAATAAATAAAAAAAACAAGATATTAAACACAATAATGATTTAAATCATTTTCCCTTATTTAAAATAATTCTGAAAACATCATAATTTATATCTCTAAATCATCATAAATCCTTTCTTAAGTGAAATGAGCAGTCACAATGGTAATTTTATAACTCTGAAATACATGCATGCAATATTTATGGAGAGAAAATATATAAATTGCCAATAAGTTATAATGACTAATGTAAAAACATTATTGTGGATTTATACACTTATTGTCATAAAATTCTTTATTCGCAACAAACCCAACAAATTTATGATATCATGCAGGAAACATTTGTATTGTATCCTAACAATCCAATATACCTTCTTCTGTGCCATGTAGACTTTAACCGTAAAGACAAATGTCTACATTTATAATCTATCCCTGCCTGTGGTGATGTGTAAAATTAATTCCTGGTGGAACATGATGGTGAAATAAATAACCACCCCAAATGTAATATTCAAATTGGTTTCTTTTTGTTTGTTTGTTTTTTACTATTAGCCAAACATAGCACTGTGGTTTAACATATAAATCTAAACCATGATTAGAGTTTATAAAAATATCTTGTTAAATCTCTTTTTCAGCCCAATAGTTACATTAAGATCCAAATCAGGATAGTGCTATGGAGGTGGTAAACTTCACCTCCTGTTTCCAGCTTTTGAGTTAATTTTATTTTACTTTATTTTTTATTTTAATTTATTACTTTTATTTTTTTATTTTACATACTACCAATTTTTCATTCACACCAATGTTCTTCTAATAAAACAAGCTTTTATTAAATATCAAACATCCTATATCCTGCATACTCATTAATATCTTTATCGACAGAAAGTGTTTGTAAACGTTACCCTGGTTACCCTTCCTAGGTTATAATAAATATGTCAAGCATAACACAAAGGCATAAAATATACTAGATAAGCACATACATTTGACTTACTGGCACACTTTAAATGATTGTATTTGGAAAGGTCCACAAAAAGTATGGTCTCATTGTTCCTGAGAACAGAAGAGAAAAGGTGGAAGAACACCAATGTTCTGGTGTCAACACAAGTGTCACTGGTGTGAGTTGGTGGTTCCTTCCAACACAGATTGAAGAAGAAGATGTCTCTTTTGTTTATCGGCATTTAAAATGTGGTTGGTCAAGGTTAACACTAGGCATCTGATGATGGTGTGCCCCCAAGTGCAGTAGACTTCCTTTCCATGATTGAGTTAGGCTCAACACTGCTTTGTGTCACAGACAAGTTAAGGTTGTCAGGATGGTGCCACTCAGGATAGGAGAGGAGTTCTTTAAGGTGACAGATTTTGGTAAAGGGAGTCAACCTAATTTCGGGAGCTGGATTCAAAGCTCGGTTAATGTAGTAAGATGATGAGGGAGAGAGAAAAGGAAAACACAGAGCGAGAGGAAAACACAAAGAAAAGAGCCAGAAGGACACTAAAAGAGGTTATCATAACATGACCAGTATCACATGTGTGGAGCTTTTCCAGAATTCAGACATTAGAATGAAGTTAGTGGGATGAAGTGTATAGGACTGTCAATCTGCATCAGTTCGTTTTCTTCTTCCCCCTTTTTCAGTCATTTGGAATAACTCTTTCATCATCATTCTCATCAGTTCTTGAGAGTCAAAATATGATGATTTTTTGGTTCGCATGTGGATTTAGTTTGAGCTTGATTAGGCTGGAATCTGTACCAGTTTCTTCGTCGATTCCTTGGGCTGGTTGCTCCCGGGTGTGTTTGTCATTTTCCCTTGGAGGTTTCGTTGAGTTACCAAGAGCTTTTTCATTTAGAGTTTCTAAAGGAGTTTGGCCAATTCCATGATCTCTTTCATTGATTTTCATGAGGTCAAGATTACTTTCTGTGATGTCTGGATGAGGATTGTCGTCCACACGATCCATCCCAGTGGTGGTTCCTCTGGGTACAAGCATAGGAGTCTCGTTTTCTGTTGGACAAGGGTGCGTTCCACTCTTCTGGTAGCAGCTTGGCGCTGTCTTGATGTTGGGCACCTTCTAAAGCCAGCCCAAGTCAAGAACTGCAGTGGTTTTAGCACCCTTTTCTGAAGCCAACTTCTGTTTGCTGTAGACTTTATGTGCCGAGTCTCGTAATTGCTAAGCATTCTTGGCTCATGGGCATGAAAGAACGCCAAGATGCTGGCTTACTCCCAGATGGAGGTTACTTAGGAAGGGAGCTTTAAAGTTAAGGTCTTCTTCCATGTCTAGTTTGTTGCGAGTCACAAAGTATGCTCTTCGTAGTCTGCTGTAGTAAGCTTGCAGAGGTTTGTTATGATCTTATCTCATTTTCATGGCAGCCATTAGTCCTTGTTCTGACTCAGGGTCAGCAAATTCTTTAATGAGAGCTTCTTGAAGCAGATGATAATTAGTCTTTGTGTAAGCAGGCTGCTGGTTCAGGAAGCTGTGCACTTCAGAACTGGATGTTGTTCGAATAGAGTCTACCTTGATCAGTGATATTGGGTCTTATTTCCAGAGGGAAGTCAATTTCTTGCAGATAAGGTTAGAAATCCTGGCTACCTCGAACATTTGGCCCAATGTTTCTGACGGGGTCGTTGAAGTTCAAACATGATAATCTTTGGCGGAAGGGAGTAGGTTCTCTTTGTTTTGCCATTAAGTAGGGTTCTTCAAAGGGAGCTGGGGAATGTTTCACCACTGCCCCTTCACCTCTTTCATTATGAGTTCAGGAACAGGAGATCCGTTCCTGCTTAGCAGGGGTGAGAGTGGTGGCCTTTGTGTTCCTGACAGCTCATGGGTCAATTCATAAGTGTGTTTGAGTTCTTCTTTGACACTGTAAGACGCTTCTTTAGTATAATCCAGCTGACAAATGAGGCAGCTGATCTCATTCCTTGCCTTATCCAGGTGAGTTTCTAGGGCTTTAAATCTGGCATTTTTTCATCATTTCAATATTGGCCTTTTCCAGTAGGCCAATGGATACTGATAGATAATTCCGCTACTGCACCCTCCATTTTGGTGCTTTTTTTGTGTGTGAATATATATACTTCTGTSTTCCACGATAAACTTTGAGCGAGGTAATTCGCTAGCTGATCATATTGCTACAGAAGCAGCCCAATAACAGACTTTCTTTTCTGTCTCTGATTCTGATCTGATCAATACATGTTTCCTTGCTAGATCTTTGATTCCAGATTTAGATGTATTGTTTTTACAAGCTTCAGCCACACCGAATGATTCTTCTTTTTGGCATGCTCAAGGTGTCTACATTGCTTATGATGGTTTATGGTATCGTGCTGATCTTTGTTTGTGCCCGTCTTCTCATGGTCTTCCGTTCCTCGTGCTCGAGTTCCACGGTTACACATTGCGCACAAAGGGGGGTTAAGGAAGATATGAAAAAACTCTTTTGTATAGCTAACATGCTTGGAACAATTGATTCATTCATATCTAGATGCTTGGTGTGTACTTAGAATAATGTGACAAAGGGTTTAGGTAAACATGAAAGTCTTCCATTATATACTGCTCCGTTTGCAGAGTGGCAAATTGATTTTACGCATATGCCTGCATGTGGCCCATTCAAATATGTTCTGGTTTTGGCCGACAAATTTCATAACTATGTGGAAGCTTTACTGTGTGCTCACAAGAATGCAAAGGTGGTGACTCAAGTCCTAGCAAAAGAAATAATACCTCGTTATGGCGTGCCTCATACTATTGACTCAGATAAAGTAACACCTTTTACATCACAGGTAACACAGAATTTGTGTAAATATCTTTCACTGTCCTTGCATTTCCACATTCCTTATCATCCACAGTCACAGGTATAGTGGAAAGAACAAGTAGGACAATGAGAGAAACATTGACTAAAGTGATGCCAATCATGGGGAGTAAAACTGGATTGATCTGTTACCTGCTGTTCTAGCCGAAATGAGTGACACCAAGAAAAGACATGCACGTCACCACATGAAATTATATTTGGCAGACCCTTTCCCGTGCCATGGAGGAAAGGTAAACCCGCGATAGGAACAACTGATCTTGATGTACATATTGCTGAATATTCTGCCGCTCTATTAGACACTCTAACTAAACATTATGAACAAATTGCTGATGTGACTCCAATCCCCTCAACAAAAGCCACACATACTTTTAATGTGGGAGATACTGCTTTGGTAAAAATCTTTGACCCCCAGAAAACTAGGAGATTGTAAATATGACGGACCAGCAGATATAATTGCAATCACTCGTACTGCTGTCCTAACTGATCTCTGCACAATCAAAGACAATGTTCTAACATGCTGCAGTAATGACCAATCTGTGACGTGACACAGAGAGATCGACTAGGGTTGCCACGGGACGACTTGACTATCTATCATTCCTGCTATCATTCCTGGTGGTGTCTTAGCGCCTTGTGAGGTAGGACGAGTGCAGATTGGGCGTGCCTGCAATCCGAAAAGGCAATAATTCACCACTATAAGTTATTTATGAGACAGACCTGTTGTGTCTCTTTGGTCCATGCATTCTTCATTGTGTGGAAAATCTTTCCAATCTTCCCTGATGGATATATATGCTAATGCTTCCCTGGTGCTTGGACAAAAGGAGGTAAATATGTTGCCCCTGAGTCCTGGCTCCCATACTTGGCCCAACAAATTCACAGTTTAAGACACGTGGTTCACAGATTTTCTTCTACCTGGTGGAACCGTAAATTCCATGCACATGCATCTGATGTGGTTTCTGTGTCAGGCTAACAACAGTGCAGCTGGAGTACCAACTCCTGCAGCTTACACCCTAGTGCCAGCAGGTCCGTTTAAACATCTGCAGGTCGACTACATCACCCTTCCTCTGCATCATGGTAAACAGGATGTGGTGGTTGACCAATTTTCTCGCTAGACTGAAGCTTATTCAAATAAAATGGACACAGCTCTTCACACTGGAAAATCACTGGTCAAGGACTTCTCCCTCGCTGGGGAATTGCCAAATGTATTCATTCAGATTGTAGAACTCATTACACTGGACAGATTGTGCAGAAAGTCATAGGATTGTTGAATGTTCAGTGGAAGCTTCACTGCTCTTATAGGCCCCAGGCTTCTGGGCAGGTTCAATGTCAAAACCAGACACTAAAGCTACAATTGTCCAAGCTTTATCAGTGTGTAGTGTCATGGGTAGACGCACTGCCAGCTGTTCTCTGCAGCATTCAGTCATCTCCTACAAGGGGGGTGTCTCAGCCCATATGAGATCATACCTGGTCGACCCATGGCCTTTCCAGGCACATTTGATTTGAGACAGGCAGCTGTTTATCTGACCTCTGGTGCACTGTTGAAGTATTGTGATGAGCTCACTAACTTAGTCAGTGCTGCTCAACAGCATGTTTTAGATGCATGGACCTTACCTGAAAAGGGAGGCCATGCCATTGTACCAGGACAGTGGGTGATGATCAAAAATCACACTGCTGGACCATTGGAGGCGAAAAGGAAAGGACCTTTCCAAGTCCTTCTAGTAACTAATTCAACAGTTTTATGTCAGGGATGTAAGACCTGGACTCATGCTTCACACTGTAAAGTGATGTTAACTCATGAATAGGGTCAGTTTGGGTGGCTCTGAGTGAAGATGATGCTATATTTACATTTAGTGGTAAGGAACAGAAGTGCCCGGTAAGTTATCAACTTAACACATGCTCTTATAAGAAAAATAGTCCTTTTAAGGTAATATTGTTTGCAGCTAATGATCCTCGTCTATGTGTTGAATATTTCACATGCAGTCAGACTTTCTGGAGTAGATCACTCGGTGCTCTTATCCCTAATTATGGCATTATGGTTAGTTTAGATCAGATTCGTATCTTATCACA
This sequence comes from Clarias batrachus, assembly GCA_003987875.1. Lineage (NCBI taxonomy): Eukaryota > Metazoa > Chordata > Actinopteri > Siluriformes > Clariidae > Clarias > Clarias batrachus. The sequence goes on from QMIH01002175.1 coordinate 15,348, forward strand.
TTGAGAAATTGGCTAATGACACTGCCCAAGTGTGATATCTGCCACATTACAATCACATCGTGTGATGATTTTGCAAAATCAAGTTGCTTTAGATTACATCTTACCTGTGCAGTTGTAGGCTCTGAATGTTGAACGGACATTTTTGACTCTACTTTAAACCTAACTCACTACGTTACGTCAATGTGTTGTATACATATTGATCAAGTTTACAGTGAAGGTCTAGGGGCCTGGCCGGAATACTGGTGGATATATTGCCGTGAAAATTCATGGTTTTTCTTTACATTCTTCTGTTAGCATATGTGGCAATTTGTTGCTGTTGTTTGTGTTTTTCTAAAAGTATAAAACAGAAATAGCAGAAACTAAAATAATGTTGACTTCTATTGGGACTTCTACAGTAGGTCTAATGCCTAAATCTGATGTGAGTTTTTTTTCTTTATTTATGCTTGGTACACAGGGAGCAGTGTAAGTATATGTAAATAAGAAATTGCCTGGCCTGTTATTACAGATTGTAAGACATGTTTCAAAAGGTTAAGCTTGCTGTTATGAATGCTTTTAGGCCATTCACAGGAGGGAACTGAGGGATTATTTTCAATTTTGTTCTCACATTTAAACAGGTTTTTAACCTTGATTGTATTTTCCCTTTCATTGTTTTACCCTTTCTTGGCCCTGGGTTGGTTTACATCTTAGTATAAAATGGGTGTTTTGTCATTTATGTTTGGATTTCATTGCCCAGGCTAACTGACTGATGCATGCACACAAAATAAAACTTCTCCAGCTCAACCCTGGCTCTGAGTTTCCTCAGATTCCTTTGTCATCTCATGCTCTGGAAGGGTGAATAMRGGATTATGTGGTAATGATGATGATGATGAGTGTATCCAACCCAAACATTTCAGTAATTTCTAACATTTTTTTAAAATGCTGTGCCAAATAAAAATCCTTGGCTAATCTAAAAACAAAAAAACAAACAAACAAATCAACAAGCTGTTATAAAGTCAGCAACAGACGTAAGCCCTTATAAAATCAGTAACAGAACAATTATATGTCTCATAAAAGAGAAGGGAATCTGAAAGATTGCAATAAATAAATGCATTGTGTGAAAACACAATACATTTATTTTTTGCAATTTTTTAAATTTAAACTAAAACAATGTTTGTAGAGTAGATGTTAATTTTTCCAAAGTAGTGGAAGTCAGGAAAAGTTTAATATTTCTGAATTTGAAAACTCAGCCATATGTTTTAATTACTAAACTGTACTAAATGTACTAAACCATATATTAGACCCATGAGACAATTTTCGAAGAGGAGCTAAAGGATATATGATACTAATAAAACTCATATATGTAACATACATGATTTGAGCTAATAGTAATAAATATAAATAAATAAATAAATATAAATATAATAAAATGGATGAGTAACATCAGAACATAACAATTGATATTTTTTACTCAGTGTGAAAAAAGACTCATTCTTGAAGAACCTGTCTGAAATATTTTCCCAGATAAAAAAGTCCTCAGTGCTTTTCTAAACCACTTGTAGAAAAAAGCGTACACCATCGGATTACAGGTTGAATTAAAAAAACCAATCCAAACCAGCATATCTAACAATACAGGAGGAATCAAATAACCAATAAAAGGGTCAATAATATTGCAGATAAAAAATGGAGTCCAAAGTGAGAGAAACACTCCCAGGACCACTGCCAGTGTTTTTGTCGCCTTTTTCTCCTCTTTGCTWATCATGGACTGTGTTTTATTTCTTGAGTCCTGGATGGCTTTGGCTTGTTTTTTTGCAACACGAAATATTTTCATATAAATGCCAATCATGATGATACCTGGGAAATAAAAAGAGAGCAAAGAGGAAGTTGTGCTGGAGGCRGCACTTTGGAACAAAACACAACCACCTTCACAAACAATATTTTCGTTATAAAAATCCTCAATACCGAGGATGTTAAGACTAAGAAATATTATTCCGAATCCAACTGTCAGTGAAACACACCAGCAAATTATTATCATAACTAATATGACAAAAGGTGTAATTACAGTCTGATATAACAAGGGCTGACACACAGCATAATATCGATCTACAGATATGAAACACAGATTTATAATAGATGCAGTAACCAATGTGATTTCAGCACTGAGGTGAATTTTACAGAATAATGTCCCAAAATACCAGCAAGTCTCTACAGAATAAATCATGCTTGAAGGCATAACGACTCCTCCTAACAACAGGTCAGTTACAGCCAGAGACAGGACGAGATAATTTGTTGGCATGTGGAGCTGTTTAAAGTGAACGATGCTCAGGATGACAAAAAAATTTCCAAATACTGTCAAAATCATCACCAGGCTAAAGAACAAGTAAAGTGACACTCTGAGAATAAGAGGATAAGTGAGTTTTGCACAGGAGTTGTTTAAAAATTGGTAGCAAAGAGGAATTACATCCAAAGTCAGAGTTTGGTTTGAATTCTTTTCAAAATCCATCTGTTGATTTATATTGCTTCCTGCAATTAAATAACAAACCCGATTTTAACCACAATAACAATAAAAACAGTAATATTTCCTGTTTAAGACCTTTGAAATCACTCATGCACTCGGTGGAGAGAAAATTACTAGAACATTAGTAGCCACTACAGCTAATTAAACTGGGAATACCTGCCTGAATTTGTTTTTCACTGAGTAACTCAACATACCTTCCTTTGTACCATGTAGATGAATGCAACCAAAGAGAAGAACACCGTAATTTATAGTCTGTCTGGGCCAATAGCAGTGCATAAAAGTAATTCCGGGTGGAGCATAATGGGAAAATAAACACCCATCCCAAATATATATAATTTAATGATAACACTATAGTTTAAAATACAATACTGACTTAGGCCATGATTTATACATTCATATGTTAATACAAATACCTCATTTCTATTTTAAGTAATTCCCATGCTTTGAGACCAGGCTTGATCTGGTCATTTGTCATGGTCCAACCCAGATAGGCTAGTACTATCACTGCATGATTTTACTCATGCTCACTTTCACCTCAACCCCATGGTAGGCCCATTTGGGTATTCCTTCTTGCTTCAGCTGTTTGKTTGCTAAGCTAATGAAAGACACTTTCGTGTTTCGGTCTGCTCAGCATCTGAATATTAAACATGCTAAAAATGTGCACTCTTTGCCAATGTATCTGCTTAACTCCTGTGAGGTGTTTATATTTTAAATCAGCCAGTGTTCCAGTCTGGTGGACCCACTGTATTTTGTAGTTTTTAATTCAACATAATCAATCAATTTTATGTTAAAATACTCAACATATGTTTATCTTTTGCTGATTACCATCAATATACACGGGATATATGATTAATATTTGCCCTTTCCTTTGTTAGATCACATTTTCTTTTTTAATAAAATGTATTAAAAAAGATCAATCATCAATATGAGTAAAAAAAATCAAGAGATTAACAAATTAAGCAACTATTGATTTCGATTTATTTGAACTTATCAAATTAGCAGTTTAACCCTTTTAGATTATTTTACACATTAGCCCTACTGAACACACACCCTATAAAACACCTGAGGAAACCCATCAAGCACGGGGAGAACATGCAAACTCCATGCACACAGAGACAGGAATCGAGCGTGGCTGGGGATCGAACCCGGACCCTGGCGGTGCAAGGCGACAGTGCTAACCACTACACCACCGTGCCGGTGGAGGCGATCTCTCTTCCAAATGGCTTTTCGCCATCTTGATACGTTGTGATAAGGAACCAATCAAAGCTATATTTATTGCTTCTGGCCCCCAATGTTTGCAGCCTTGTGCAGGATGACAGGGCCAGGACACAAAACTCACACACACACACACACACACACACACACACACACACACACAAAGACGAATTAACTAACATCTGGACTGAACTGATTAACACACAAATGCATAAACACTCTGATCAACAACCATCTAAATTTTGTTCATGCCTACCTACCTGAACTGCTCTTTTGCAAATATCTGCACAATATTTATCTTACTTGCTATTGGTGCACAGTATTTTTAAATCATTGCGCTACTTCAGGAATGTCAAATGTTACTGTTTCTCCTTGCACTCAACTCGTACCTCATTACTACAAAAAGTACTGAAGCGTGTTACGTTATTGTGTTTGTCATTATGTAGCTCTTTGTTTGCACATTTGCACATGCACTTTGTTGTATGTTGTCTATTGTTTTCACTTTTTTGTATAAAAATATATAGTTTTTAGGATAACGTAAAATAAAAAAATGTAAATCTATCATATCTGTGCTAGTCAGCTAATCAGATTTCTTAGTTAACCAGCTGGTTCTGGTAAAGTTGTGTTGTTAATTTATGTACTTGCATGTATGTAGCATCTTGGTCCTGGAGGAACATTGTTTCGTTTCACTGTGTACTAAACTGTATACGGTTGAAATAACATTAAAAGCCTACTTGATTTGACGACTTCATCCTGTGGTTCGCCTCCATTGAAGGGAATGGCAGCGTTGCTGATTGGTTGGTGTGCTGTGGTTGAGKTGACCTTTGGGAAAGCCCTTTGGTGAGGCATTTGTTGTCTGGTTATCAATGGCGGCGCTCTGGAACTTCTGAGGATTTCTGTGTTGCAAGACTTTGGAGTTCTGGCACAAAGTCTCATTGAGAGTTCTTGAAGAGCGGATGATGCCAGCAGAGGCAGCATAGCACCCGCAAGGGTGGAAGCCCGGGCTGCTTGGAAGAGTTTCCTTGGACGTCAGTCTGGATTCCTCCTTTTGATGAAGATGTGCACCCACAAAGGCGGCTAAGCGCCCACAAGGGCGGAAGCGCAAGATGCTGGCAAGAGGTTCTGGAGGTTACTCAACAAGCTTGCTGGTTACCTTAGGGTTTTGACTCTTTGAAGTCAGTCAATCCGACAGGTGATTGGTCCAAACAGATGTGATTGCAGGGCTTAGCCAAAACATCTGGCTAATGTAGGCACAAATGGGGGAACAACGTGAGGCGTGGCTGCCACGTGGGGCCCATCCGGTTAGTTTTAATATCTTTTAAATAATAAGCTGTAAAACTGTTTACTTTGTTTACTGGATCGCCGATTTACACCATTGTTTTGGTTTTACTTCAAGGCATCTGGTCTTAGCGTGGCTCCAGACACAGCAAATTTCCTGTCCCATGCTTGGTTATGTTTCCTGCAGCTTTGTTTTACAGATGTCCCTTTATGTTTGAGGATCAGATAAGGTTTTTGGGATGGAGCCATACAGGCTGAGAAAGGGGTTCTGGAATGTGATCAATTAATTGCTCTCTGTGGGAACCTGTTCATCCCATATGTTCATTTAGACTTTCCAAGTCTTTAACCATACATTCCACATGTCCCAGATCAAGGCACTGGTCTCCCTCCCAGAACTTTCTTTTTTCCCCCAACTGTTTGGTTCCTATGCTGATGAAACCCTGAACATTGTGTATCTTGCTATATAATCATGCCAAGAATGTGCACTCCCCACTGGTGTATCTGCTCAAGGATATTTATCACACCATGTATCAAGCCATTAAATCTAACGTAAATCTAATGTGATTGATTGATTGATTGATTGATATGGGCCAACTCCAGCCAACCTCAGTCAGAGGTTGGTTGACCAACTGCAGGCCCAAATAGAAAAATGCACGGAGTAACTAATAAGAAATTTTGTGCAACATGTCAGCACATACTGTTGAAAATGCACTATTTTATGTGATCTCCCATGTTGGAATCCTGAAAGAAAACCCAAACGCACTGAAATTACACAATTATCTGTCTTCCATTGACATGCTTTTTCATGGGCTGTTATGTGGGGCACAGATGAATGTTCTGCGAGATTATTTGATATACACTCACCTAGAGGATTATTAGGAACACCTGTTCAATTTCTCATTAATGCAATTATCTAATCAACCAATCACATGGCAGTTGCTTCAATGCATTTAGGGGTGTGGTCCTGGTCAAGACAATCTCCTGAACTCCAAACTGAACGTCAGAATGGGAAAGAAAGGTGATTTAAGCAATTTTGAGCGTGGCATGGTTGTTGGTGCCAGACAGGCCGGTCTGAGTATTTCACAATCTGCTCAGTTACTGGGATTTTCAAGCACAACCATTTCTAGGGTTTCCAAAGAATGTTCCGAAAATGGAAAAACATCCGGTATGCGGCAGTCCTGTGGGCGAAAATGCCTTGTTGATGCTAGAGGTCAGAGGAGAATGGGCCGACTGATTCAAGCTGATAGAAGAGCAACTTTGACTGAAATAACCACTCATTACAACAAGCCACAACACGCACAACCTTGAGGTGGATGGGCTAGAACAGCAGAAAACCCCACCGGGTACCACTCATCTCCACTACAAATAAAAAAAAGAGGCTACAATTTGCACGAGCTTACCAAAACTGGACAGGAAAAATGTTGCCTGGTCTGATGAGTCTCGATTTCTGTTGAGACATTCAAATGGTAGAGTCAGAATTTGACAGAATGAGAACATGGATCCATCATGCCTTGTTACCACTGTGCAGGCTGGTGGTGGTGGTGTAATGGTGTGGGGGATCTTTTCTTGGCACACTTTAGGCCCCTTAGTGCCAATTAGACATCGTTTAAATGCCACAGCCTACCTGAGCATTGTTTCTGACCATGTCCATCCCTTTATGAGCCCCATGTACCCATCCTCTGATGGCTACTTCCAGCAGGATAATGCACCATGTCACAAAGCTCGAATCATTTCAAATTGGTTTCTTGARCATGACAATGAGTTCACTGTACTAAAATGGCCCCCACAGTCACCAGATCTCAACCCAATGGAGCATCTTTGGGATGTGGTGGAACAGGAGCTTTGAGCCCTGGATGTGCATCCCACAAATCTCCATGAACTGCAAGATGCTATCCTATCAATATGGGCCAATGTTTCTAAAGAATGCTTTCAGCACCTTGTTGAATCAATGGCACATAGAATTTAGGCAGTTCTGACACAGGAAACAACACAGGAAACCTCAATGCTGCTTCTTTGGTTAAGTTCTGACAAAGTTTCTTATACAATATAAGCATCACAATGGAAAGTAGGACTGACTGACGTATAGGATAATCCATGACAACAGTAGAGTGAAAAGGTAAAGGAGTAAAAAAAATATTTTTGGCTGCCAGTATTTTTTTACTTGGATGGGTATTTTGGATTAAATGCAGATGTCTGTGCAACATATTGCCACTCAACAAATGCTGTCTATGCTATATTTTGCAAGTTTAACTTTATATTAGGTCAACGTTGACCTAACGTATGACTGCTTTCTTTCAAATATCACCCAGTGGACTTTTGGATTAAATGTTGATCTTTTGTTGGCATATTGCAGATGCTTGTCAGACAATCGATATAGGATCTGGATGTGAGGCTCTGGCACCATGATATATGTGTGCTGTCTAGGTTAGTGGAGACAAACTACAAGTGTTACATGTGTTAGCTAAGTAAATATTGTCACGGCGTGTGCCTCTGATGGGCATGTGCCCAAATAAATATTTCTCCTCACTCACTCCAAAGTTCACTAGGTAGGCGGCCGCCCCTTCTGCACGTGTGTGAAGGAGCAGGTCAGCCTAACTAGGCATGGCTGGTGAGCTATCGGTGTTAATGATCCCGAGCTTCTCTCCACGCTATAAAAAACAGCGAGGAGTGTAGCACGGGGTCTGTCTTTTGGGAAACTGGACTTTGCTACACGGTGGAGTTTATTAAGAACAGTGGCACATGAGTGGGGTGATGTGATGCGCCCCAGAGACTTTGAAAAGGGGACTTCTGCCCTTTGATCTCCGTGAGAGGACAGCGCATGAACGAGCTGTGCATCCGCGAAGAGTCCGCCTTTGCAGCCCCGACGCCGAAGAGGAAAAGGCTGCTGAGAGGATAAGGCCCCCAATCCCAGCTGGGAAAGCCGCCCCACTGACGGACATCCAGGAGACACTCCGGTCTGTGGCTGCGCCCAAAGAGAGCTGGGAGGGGCCGGTCTTGGCTCGTGTCCAGCGGAAGAGGTCACTGTCATGGGAGTGTGAAGGAGCGCTACCCCGGCGTACTCCGAAACTGCCACTCTGTCCGCCGCACACTGCTCACCAGCCTGTGCCCGCATGCAGACGGGGGACTGCCAACCAGACCATCCTTCCCCCTTTAACCCTTTCCTTCCTGATTTATACTTAAATAAATTACTCTTTTTTCCATAAGACCTCGCCTCGTATCTGTGTTTAATGGTGCCGCCCGTGCACATAGGGTCGTACCTGTTACAATATTTAAATGATTTGAGTTATCTTTTTTTTAATAATAAGTTGTTCTCAGTGATTGTTACCTCTTAATAAGATGATTTAAAAAAATGTGGCAAATTGAAATTATTTGCTCATCTAAGATTATGCAGCATAACAGAACACAGTTATGAGAGTTAAAAACTCTATTTATTTTTCTGATCATGTCTGAAACAATGGCCCAGAACTTTTAAATTATGTAAACATGTGATGTGGGAATGTGGCAGTAACTCCCTTCTAAATTCCTATAACGTACAAGTGGTGAAGTGGTCAAAATAAGATTGTGCCCTTTGGCGATGAAATCAGTCTGTTTTTTTGTTTTTTTGTAATCAAAGGAATGCATGACCAAATGCAATTAGGTGATAATAACCTCAACAAATTATATAGATACTGTCATCAACCGATTTTCTTAGAAGATACATAACAGTAAATTTAATGCACCTATGTACTGTAGTTGACACTGTGAAAAAAGCTAATTAGTCAATTCTGTTGATTCTGTTTTTAAAATATAAAATAGATTATGCCAAAACAAACTAAATGTTAAGAAGTGTAATGATATAAATAATTAGGATCACGACATTACAATTTACATGTTTTGCTCAGTGTGAAAAAAGATTAATTCTTGAAGAACCAGACTGAAATATTTTCCCAGATAAAACAGTCCTCAGTGCTTTTCTAAACCACTTGTAGAAAAAAGCATACACCATTGGATTACAAGTCGAATTTAGATATCCAACCCAAGCCAACATATCTAACAATATAGGTGGAATCAAAAATCCAGTATAAGGATCAATAATATTGCAGAAAAAAAATGGAGTCCAAAGTGAGAGAAACACTCCCATAACCACCGCCAGAGTTTTTGTTGCCTTTTTCTCCTCTTTGCTTATAATGGATTGTGATTTATTTTTCGAGTCCTGAATGGATTTGGCTTGTTTTTGTGCAACACGAAATATTTTTGAATAAATGCTGAGCATGATGATACCTGGGAAATAAAAGGAGAGCAAAGAGGAAGCTGTGCTGGAGGCGGCATTTTGAACCAAAAGACATCCACCTTCACAAGCAACATTTTCATTATAAAAATCTTCAACACCCAGTATGTTAAGACCAAGAAATATTATCCCAAACCCAGCTGCRAATGAAACACTCCAGCAAATTGAAACCATAACCAATGTTACAAAAGGTGTAATTATGGTCTGATATAACAAGGGCTTACAAACAGCATAATATCGATCTACAGCTATAAAACACAGGTTAATAATAGATGCAGTACACAATGTGATACTAACACTAAGGTGAATTTTACAGAATAATGTCCCAAAATACCAGCAATTTTCAACAGAAAAAATCACACTTGGTGGCATAACAACTCCTCCTAACAACAGATCAGTTACAGCCAGAGACAGGACAAGATAATTTGTTGGAATGTGAAGCTGTTTAAAATGAACGATGCTCAGGATGACAAAAAAGTTTCCCAATACTGTCAGAATCACCACCAAGGTGAAAAACATGTAAACTGACATTCTGATAAGAAGAGGGTAATCGAATTTTGCGCAGGAATTGTTTAAATATTCATAGCAAAGAGGAATGTCATCCAGCGTCCGAGTTTGATTCAAATTCATTTTGAAATCCATCTTCTAAGATATGTTGCTTTCTGCAAATAAATATAAAATATATAAATCAAACGCAATGATGATTTAAAACATTTTCTTTTATATTAAATTATTCAGAAAACACTATATTTTTCATCTAATAATAAATAAATAATAATAAAATAATAAATAATATGTATAAAAACTTCCTTAAGTGAACTGACCAGTCACAATGCCCATTTTATACCTCTTCATGCCCATAATACATCCATGCAATATTTAAGGAGAGATAATTAGAGAGATAAATAGCTAAAAAGCTTTAATGACTTTTTGTCCTTCTTACTTTCTTTCCATGGATTAAACTTATTGTGGATTACCACACTTGTTGTCATGAAATTCTTCATTCCCAACAAACCCAACAAATGTATGATGTGCATGGAACATTTATATTCCTACTAATCCAATATACCTTTTTCTGTACCATGTAGACAAAGTTAACCATAAAGGCAAATGTCTACATTTATAATCTATCTCTGCCTGTGGCGGTGTGTAAAATTAATTCCTGGTGGAACATGATGGTGAAATAAACAACCATCCCAAATGTAATATTATCATTGTTCTTTAACACATAGTACTGTATAAACCCAAGCCATGACTAGAGTTTATAGAAATACCTTGTTAAATCTCATTTTTAGCTCATTGGTCAATTTGAGCTCTAAATCATGATAAGGCCAAAGAGGTGTTAAACTACACTTCCTATCAGCCACTTACAATCACATATTTGGGGTCATGTGCACTCGATTTGCTTTGCTTGTCACAATATCTGGCTTCTATTGAGACTGCATGTTACTGAGTCTTGATCACAGTCATGGAGTTTTTGCTAAAATCGTAGTTCATGTGTATGGCACACTTTTATTTTTATATAAAATATTGACGAATCACATCAGCATCTGAATATTTTGGTCTGGAATGAGCTCATATGGTTCTGTGGGTAAAAAAGGAGCTGATCTCTAAAAATCACAGCAGCTGGACCAACTTCATTCTCAACTTGACTATTTTATGGCAGGACTCACTGAATGGGATTTTTCAAAGGAGTAGGGTTTCAGCTCTTTGACAGAGATGAATACAATCTTTAAAGACTCAGGTTGATTTATTTACTGATTTACAATTTATAGCATACATTTTATCTTCTGATTTAATGTATCTTACCAATTCACTTTATCCCGTGGCCATCAATGATGCTTAAAAATCTGGTCTTTTATACTTATGGGCTAAGTAACGTAAGATCTGGGAGGTGCTTTAACTTTAAAATGCACTTTTCATGCATACATTAGCCTGTCACTCCTACATTAGCTGTCACTGCTTGGTGCAGGACTTCTAAAAGCTGGATTCAAGGCTTAGTTAAGGTACAGTAGTTCCCTAATGAGAGAGAGAAAAGGAAAACGTAGAGCGAGAGGAAAACACAAAGAAAAGGGCCACCAGGACACTTAAAGTGGTTAAGACCAGTGTCACATGTGTGGAGCGACTCCGCTCTACTAGAGGTTGGGCCTAGCAGTGTGGTGGAGGATGGTGTGTAGGTGTTGCATTTACAAAAATTATATTGGTATATACTTTTGCAGAATGATAACAATCATGTTTGTGTGGTGAATTGTATAGTAGACAAACAATTGTCAGTCTGTGTTTGGTTTTGTTTTTCCTTCTTTTCCTGTTGGTTGGAAGACCTCTTCCATCATGATTCTCATCTGTTCTTGAGGGTCAAAACATGGTGATGCCTTTGGTCTGTGTGTGGATTTGGTTTGACCTTGGTTAGCCTGGAATCTTTCTGGAAAGTTTCTTGGTTCATTGGTCTGGTTGCTCCAGGGTGTGTTTGTCGTTTTCCCCTAAAGGTTCTGTTGGATTCCCAAGAGCTTCTTCATTTTGAGTTTCTGATGGAGTTTGGCCAATTCCATGATCTCTTTCATTGATGCTCAATAGGGCTAGTCTCAACTGCTGAGCATTCATGGTCGGCGGACATGTGAGGATGCCAAGATGGTGGCTTATCCCGGGTGGAGAATACTTAGGAAGAGAGAGAGTTTTAAAGTTAAGGTCTTCTTTCATGTCCAGTTTGTTGCAAGTCCTGAAGTATGCTCTTCTGCATCAGCTGTCCTGCTGACCTGGTACTGCTTGGCAGAGGTGAAACTATAAAACAAACTATAATACTGTTTGCCCATGCCTCCTTGAACTGTTTATTAGACACTCTTAATTCAGCAACTGGTCTGGTTCCTGTGTCCTGGCCGACACCCGAGGGTGATTACCACACAGAATAAGACCCAGCTACTAAAATACAGTCCTACTAATTATCACCAACATACCGGAAAGATGACAGTTGCGATTCCGAGCATCCTTTCGCCACATCAAGCAGACTGCAGGCCATCCAGCCAAAGAACGGTTCAAAGGAAGTGAACATAAGGAGGCCCAGAAAGTCTCATGTACAGTAAAGAGGCAGTAGGAGTGATTAGGCACATGATCAGGGAGAGTTTATTAATTTAGGGTGGGGGGGGGATGATGGTGAATTGTGGCATAGGGCAGGTTCCACTAGCAAAGTATGGAATGTCCCTCATTGGTCCCCAGAAAGTGCCAGTCCCCAGGAAATGTCACTGGGTTGATTTCTTTTTAATGATTTTAATGGAATGATGTACTGCAGGGCCAGTTTCCTCAGCAGATGGTCCTGTTACAACCCGCAACATGTTGGTCGTTTTTTGTGTGTTTAATGCGTCTGTGTTGCTGTGCTCTGTCGCGCGTGTGTATATTGTATCCATGTCACGCGCCGATCCGGATCCACCGACAACTGCCTGACCGTCCACACGTCATCAGCGGACCATTCATAAACCGGAGAGAGACGCGGGAACGGGGAGGCGTGTAGGCGAAGTGCTGGTTGTTTTGGAGAGTTTTGTTGTGATTGTGAATGTTAAGATTGGATTGTGTATTCTGGCTTTTGACTTTTGGCTTCCCTTTGACTTTTATTTTTGCTTTGTCCTTTTGGTTTGTTTGCTGGCTCTTTGTAACTATTTTTGTTTGTAAATTCACTGTATGTTTGTGCATTCACCGGTAGTAGGGGTGTGGCTGTCAATTATTTTGGGGAAAGGGTTTTTTGTTCACTGTTTTTGGTTTATAGGTAGGAAGATAGGTAAGGCATCTGTATTTTTGTTTTTGTTTTGTTTGCTAGGTAAGCTAGCTTCTAAAATACAGATACATTTTTTTTTTTAGCCTGGGTGCACCCTGAAGTTGATCCTGGTGCTGTGTTTGTGTCTTTATTTGCATTTGCTTTTTGTCAAGCAATACAAACCTCACTTGTTTGTAAATTAACATATCTGTCTAGTCTTTGTTACATTACACCACTGAGTTCCACATTCACCAAACAGTTTAAAATAGAACCCCGAACCAATCACTTACTGGACTGCCCAACCCTAGACTGGGACGTAACAGTCCTTAGGAATGGACCTGGGGAAAACATCAATTAAAACATAAATGGGGGCTATAAAGAAACCTATGGTTGCAGGTGCTTCCTAACTATCCATTGAAGCTTTGTGTAGGAATGACATGGATGAGGTTATTAATGTTCCTAGTCACTCCTTGGCATAGTTTTTAGATCAATACATACTTTCAGCAGGGGAAAAGAAGACATGCTACCCATAATAATCCATAATTAATAAAAAGATTAATAAGATCAGCAGTGATTTCTGTGTTAAAGAATTGGCATAACCTCATCCTTGCCAGTTAAAAGGGGAGGGGGAAAAAGCTTTTTATTGGATGGCAGTCTTTTTTAAACTTAATTAGAATTATACTGTATTTAATTCGTCATTCAAATCTTGTCTGATGGGTATTTTGGATTAAACACAAGATTTTACATTACCTCTGCAACATATTGCCACTCAACAAATGTTCTCTGTCCTAAGTTTTGCTGGTGTAATTTGATATCAGGTCAAGGTGGCCAGACATACATGGGCCTTCTTTCAAATACTATGCAGTGGGCCTTTTATTTAAATGTTGAAGTTTTATTGGCATAGTGCAGATGCCTGTCAGACTTTAGAAATACTCAAACATTTTGAATTAGCTCCATACAAGAAGAATACACAAATGCGAGCCATGTCTTACCAAAAAAAAAAAAAAAGAGCTTTCAGAGGATCTCAGATCACATTTTATGATAAACTAATTTGAAACAAAACAAAGAAGTTTAAAACAAATAAGGTTTCTAGATGTGTTTTTCGTTCTCTTAATTAATGGAAGTCAGGAAAGGTTTTATATTTCTCAATATTATTTTTTAGTTAGTTTTTTTTTTTTAAACTAAGCCATGTATTTTGATGACAAAACTTTACTAAAGGCATTAACCAGAATGTTGAGACATGTCATTGAAGTTATGTTGCTTAGTAAAGGACATGAAGCTTACAGTGTACTAATATTAAACTTGTTCAACATACTGTATATGATCAGCCATATGGTCAGCTGTAATACAGTTGGTGAAACCTGGGCAAAAATGTTCTGTGTAGTTCAGAATAATTAGGAAAGATTACATTGTGTTATTTCTAATATATGTGTGGTGTTGGGACTTTTTTTTATTGTGCAGAATAACAGAACAGTTATGAGAGTAAATACAAATTTTATTTTTCTATATAATCTCCTGCTACGTTAATGCAATGCTTGGATGCTGGAGCAGTGACTGCTTTCTTCATGTCTGATACGATGGCCTACCAGGATCTTTTAATGGTGTAACCATGTGAAATGAGTTATATTGGGGATGTGACAATAACTCCCAGTCAAGTGATGCAGTGGGCAGTATGAGGTTGTTATCTGGAGAAGTAGAATTCTTTGATGATTAATATTTACTGTATATATATTTTTGGTCATTAAAGGAAGGGGCCATTAAATCCAACTAGGCAATATATAGATTCTGAGAGAATAAACTATGTATTAGCAGTATTTTTAATACAGTTTCAGACAATTACCAACTCAGGTTTTCTTAGGAGATACACAACTAAATTTTATGCACTTGTTCATGTGACGGACATATGTATCTGCACAAAAATAAGATACACTGAAAAATTATAATAAAATTCAGTTAATTCTGTTGATTCTATTTTTATTGTAAAATAGATTAGACCAAAAAAAAGCTACAGTAAAATGTTAAGAAATGTAATGATATAAATAATTGACATCAGGACATCACCATTTACATGTTTTGTTTAGTGTGAAAATAGATTAATTCTTGAAGAATCTGACTGAAATATTTTCCCAGATAAAACAGTCCTCAGTGCTTTTCTGAACCACTTGTAGAAAAAAGCATACACCATTGGATTACAGGTTGAATTTAGATATCCAACCCAAAYSAGCATATTTAACAATAAAGGAGAAATCAAAAACCCAGTATATGGGTCAATGATATTGCAAAAAAAAAATGGAGTCCAAAGTATGAGAAACACTCCCATAACCACCGCCAGAGTTTTTGTTGCCTTTTTCTCCTCTTTGCTTATCATGGATTGTGATTTATTTTTTGAGTCCTGAATGGATTTGGCTTGTTTTTGTGCAACACGAAATATTTTTGTATAAATGCTGAGCATGATGATACCTGGAAAATAAAAGGAGAGCAAAGAGGAAGCTGTGCTGGAGGCAGCATTTTGGACCAAAAGACATCCACCTTCACAAGCAACATTTTCATTATAAAAATCTTCAACACCCAGTATGTTAAGACCAAGGAATATTATCCCAAACCCAGCTGCGAATGAAACACTCCAGCAAATGGAAATCATTATCAATGTGACAAAAGGTGTAATTATGGTCTGATATAACAAGGGCTTACAAACAGCATAATATCGATCTACAGCTATAAAACACAGGTTAATAATAGATGCAGTACACAATGTGATACTAAGGCTGAGGTGAATTTTACAGAATAATGTCCCAAAATACCAGCAATTTTCTACAGAAAAAAACACACTTGGTGGCATAACGACTCCTCCTAACAACAGATCAGTTACAGCCAGAGAAAGGACGAGATAATTTGTTGGAATGTGGAGCTGTTTAAAGTGAACGATGCTCAGGATGACAAAAAAGTTTCCCAATACTGTCAGAATCACCACCAAGCTGAAAAACATGTAAAGTGACACTCTCATGAGAAGAGGGTAATCGAATTTTGTACAGGAATTGTTTAAATATTCATAGCAAAGAGGAATGTCATCCAGCGTCAGCGTTTGAATCGAATTTATTTYGAAATCCATTTGCTGAGATATTGTTTCCTGCAAATAAATAAAAAACAAGATATTAAACACAATAATGCTTTAAATGATTTCCCCTTATATGAAATAATTCGGAACACAAGAATTATATTTTCATCTGTAATTCATCATAAATCCTTCATTAAGTGGTCTGACCAGTTACAATGTTCTGTTTATAACCCTGAAATACACACATGCACTCTCTTTATGGAAAGAAATGTATAAATAGGTAAAAAGCTATAATGGCTAATATTTGTTCTTATTACTTTCTATCCATGGATTAAGAATTTATTGTAGATTAAAACATGTATTGTGGATTCACTTATTGTCATGTATTTCTTCATTCCCAACAATTTATGATCCCATTTATGATGTTGCACAAACATTTGTATTTCTAGCCATCCAACATACCTTCTTCCGTACCAAGTAGACAAAGTTAACCAAACAGACAAATGTCTAAATTTATAATCTGTCCTTACCTGTGGTGGTGTGTAAAATTAATTCCTGGTGGAACATGATGGTAAAATAAACAACCATCCCAAATATAAAGGTTTTGTTGTTGTTTTTTTACTATTTGACAAAAATATCTCTGTGATTTAACATATAATATAAATCTTAGGCATCACTAGAGTTTATAGAAATAAACCTTGTTAAATCTAATTTTCAGCTCAATAGTCACTTTGAGCTCCAAATCATGATGGTGCCATGGAGGTCTTAAATTACACCTCCTGTCCGCCACGTTCAGTCACATATTTAGTGTCATGTCCACTCGATTTAAGTTTGTCTCTTATTAACCTTTTTTTATATTTGTAGATTGTTTTATAAGTTCTGTCTTTCTTATAGTGTCTGGCTTCTATTGAGCTAGTTTTATTTTATATACTCTGTAGCATGCATGGATTGCATGTTAAAGAGTGTTGATCATAATCAATAGAGGTTTTGCTAAAATCTTAGTTCGTGTGTATGGCATGCATTTATTAAGTTATTAATTGCATTGCGTCCACTTTGCCTCATTGTGATAGAAAGCAAGACAGAAATATGGATGATTCACATCAGCATCTACTTATTCTGGTCTGGAATGAGCTGATATGGTTGTGTGGGTGGAAAAGAAGCTGATCTCATTGTTTTTCAAGAGTGTAGGTTCCCAGCTCTTTGTCAGAGATGAATCAATTTTTTAAAGACTCAAGTTGATTTGATTACTGATTCACAATTCATAGGATACACTTTATCTTCTATCCATCCATGGTCTTGTACATTTTAGTGTATTTTACCAATTCTCTTTATCCCATGGCCATTGATTATAAAAATCTGGTGTTAAGGTAATTACGGGATGGGAGAGAGAAAAGGAAAACGCAGAGTGAAAGGAAAACACAAGGAAAAGGACCACAACCACACTGAAACTGGGCCTAGCAGTGCGCCGGAGCATGGTGTGTAGGCATGTTTTTACAAAAGTTAGTTGTATATACTTTTTTTTGTTCTTCCCCCTTTTCCAGTCGGTTGGAAGAACTTTTCCATCATCATTCTCATCAGTTCTTGAGGATCAATATATGCTAATGTCTTTGGTTCATGTGTGGATTCGGTTTGAGCTCAATTTCAAACCGGATTTTGGCAAGTTTCTTCGTTGATTCCTTGGGCTGGTTGCTCCAGCATGTATTTGTCATTTTCCCTTGGAGGTTCCGTTGGATTCCCACAAGCTTTTTCTTTTTGAGTTTCTGAAGGAATTTTGCTGATTCCCTGGTCTCTTTCTATTCAATTCTTTAATTAGAGCTTCTGAGAGCAAGCGATAATCATTTTGTGTAAGAAAGCTGCCAGTCGAGGAAGTCG
This sequence comes from Clarias batrachus, assembly GCA_003987875.1. Lineage (NCBI taxonomy): Eukaryota > Metazoa > Chordata > Actinopteri > Siluriformes > Clariidae > Clarias > Clarias batrachus. Next base: position 33,271 of record QMIH01002175.1, read on the forward strand.
TTCAGTTCAGGACTGAAATTCATTTGGAGCAAATAGAGTCTACCTTGGTCAGTAATATTGGTTCTCATTTCCAGATGGAAGTCAATATCCTGCAGGTAAGCCTGGAGATCTTGGCTACCTGGCACATTTGGAGTGAATTTGCGAATGTTCCAGGCAAGTTTGTCGAGGTCTTTGGAGTCCAAGACATGATCTGTGGCTGGAGGGAGCAGTTTCTCTTTGTTTTGCTGTGAGGTAGGGTTCTTCAGAAGGAGCTGGGGAATGTTTTAGCACTCACTGCTCCATCACCACTTCCACGACATGTCGGACCAGGAGCAGGACTCCAATCCCGGCTTGGTCCTAATCGGCAGGGATGAGATGGGTGCCCACTGTATTCCTGTCGACTCTTGGAGCAATTCATAGGCGCATTTGTGCTCTTCTTTGACAATAGTCCAGCTATTTCATGAAGCAAGTGATCACAATCCTTGCCCTGTCCAGGTGGTTTTCAAGGGTTTTAATTCTTCCATTTTTAGCTTTGAAATCAGTACTGGCCTTTTTCAGTAGCTGTTCTGCATATATTCATATAGTCTGTCAGAGAGATCAGCATAGTCTACCTTCACCTGTTCTCTTTCTTGTATACAGTAGTAGCACATTTCATATCCTGCTGGAGGTAGCTGGAGGTAGCCTGTTGCTCAGCTTGAGGGTGGCATTGATTGTGTCGATTATGGAATTATGGAACTGGTGATCGTGGCTAGTTCTTTGTGTCCATAGCTCTGACTTTGGTCTTGGCTCATGAGGCTTGTTATGTTGTCATCCAGCTGGTCCTGTGTCTGGTGCTTTACTCTTTCAGCGGCCTTAGGTAGAAGGGTGGCGATTGTAAGACTTAGCCATGTCTCCAGATCATCCCAGTGGCTTTCAGTGTCTGTGGTGAGTGACATGACTAAAGTGTGCTTTATTTTTCTATATTGCATTCTCCACTGGTAAGGTAGTTCTTTAACTTTTGTACTGTTTTTGAAGCACAATTGGTTCTTACTGTATACCTAGCTCTTGCTGTTTGGTAGTGTTCATTGCAGTGTGATGTGTTCTCAGGTAATTAATCAAGAGTAGTTTCAGGCTTAAGGTGTGAACTGTGGGCAGGGCTCAGCTACATATATTTAAGGTGTCTCCGCTACAGACACAAGTTGCAGGGTATGCTTATTTAGCGGTAAATAAGCATACCCTGCAACAAAGCTGGTCATGAATCTAGACAGCAAGGGCACATAGAATTGAAAAGAGAGAACATAGAAGAGAAAGAAATTCTTACTTTGTAAGGAATTACTATTTTTTAGACAAATACCTATTCACACCTGCCCAAACGAACCGCACCAAGAGTGAAAATAAGGCAGGTGTGAAAGCACTCTAACTCACTCTTATACCCTATACATAACCTACTCACTTACATAGTGCAAAGAAAATGTTCAGGATTGAACAGAGAGGGACAGACACAGATCATCTTATACACAGAAGGTACGTTTATGGCATAAATACGGCTGTGGAAAATAAAATGAAAAAAATAAATAATAATAATAAGCGTGTTTAGTCCACTCCTACACCACAGTCATACATCTCTGTGCCACTTTCAAAAAGCAGTTCCTGTTTAACTGAAAACATAAGTGAACATTACATACCTGGCGTTTCCATGGTGTTTTTTGCTTCTCACCATACACTGCTTTACACTGCACACAGACACTGTTACTAGCTGGAGCAACACTTCTGTAACCCGAGGTCAGTCCAAGTGCTGGTTGTACACAGTCACAGGTACAGACAGATGCTTATTGTGTGTCCATCCAGTTTAAAATGACCAAAATCCAGACCCCTTCCATCCAGAATCCAGACCCCTTGCTTTCTGTCAAACAGGTGGCTGATCATTTTCACTGTCACAACTGTTTATAAAAAAAGAAAAATACAACATGAGCATGTTAACACAATAAAATAAACTACCGTACATCATCATCATCAATAACTAATGACCATGCATAAAGAAAACACAAGCTTTTGTAATGTCAAACAACAAATACAAAAAGCAGGGGGCTTTTTATTCTTATATCTGAATTTCAATAAACTACATGAGGYAGTATTTTAGCCACCGGGAGCTAAAGTGTTTGTGCTAAAWAACATHRYAGATAGCAGTGTCATAAGCTAACCAAAAACTGAACCAAATAGCTACCGTAAGCTAAATGTATCCAAAACTGGGAAAAAATAAATTGGAATATTTCCACCACAGCTGATACTGACGACCATCACATAAGGCATTAGCTTAGCCACCGGGAGCTAGCAGGTTTGTGCTAAGCTACATAAGGCAGYATGGTAGCCCAAATAGCAGTGTTTTCTACGTGCTACCCTAAACTATGTATGTAAAAATAAAATMATATGAGATTTATATGATCAGAATAAGGATTATATGAGACTTAATAACTCACCCATGGTAGCAGCTTGCTGGATTCTCSTCCTMYGKTGGAGCAAATAACTCTTTAAAACACACCCGTTTTCTGTCGGAGTTTCAGTGTTGTTCTGAAGAAAAGATAAACTCCGCCCACCGTCCAGAACATTCTGTAGAGCTCCAGAAACCTATAGAACACGTGACATCTTCCGCACGCGCAGGAAACTCACTGAATCACACACTGTGTGTGTGTGTGTGTGTGTGTGCGTGCGCGCGCGCGTGCACGGGGCGTGGTCTTGTATGTCGCGTGCTTCTACAGCTGTTTTCCCTGTGAATAGCGTGTGGGCGTGTCCTGTGGGCGTGTCCTGCCTCCGGTCATTATCAGATCATGAAGAGCGAAGGAAAGACTGTGCCTCTCCTCAGATTCATACGGATTACATTAAATGAGAACATTTTTTTTTAACTTTCTTTATTTAAAAGTAGACCCTTTAAGCTTTAAATAGATATATTTCTCATGTCGGTGTGTGAAGTATTCGCGGAGTTTCAGTTAATTTTAGTGTCGGGTTTCAGAAAGATATTCACAGAGACTGAGACAGCTGAAAGCACAGCCTGTTTATTTACTTTATTTTACAAAAGCACAAAGTTTTGTTCATATAGTTAGTATACATAAATAAAAGTAGACCCTTTGCAGATTTAAATKATGTACTACACTTATATATACATCATCAAAAATGAAGGAGCATTTTAAGTTCTTTTTATGGTTAGAAAAAAATCCACTTGGATCCGCCGGGGGCTCCGCCGACTCCTAAGGGTTTTAAATAAACTGATTAAAAATGATAGCATACACTTTATCATCTATACATGCAGCATCTAGCATAAGTTAGTTTATGCTACCAACTTCTGGTCAATCCTTCCACCCTGTTTTGTCTTTTGACCAACGATAATAATGCAAAATCTGGCATTTGCCGATTATGACCAAGGTAGCGTAATATCTAAGCAAATGTTTCAACTTTAAAATACACAACCTAGACAACAGTTCTTTATAAAGAAACAAGAATTTATTGAACTATTCTATGATATATGGAACTACGCTACTTAGAACGCCAGCACACACAAAGACATACACACACACACACACACACACACACACACATACACACACACACACACACACACAGTTCTGAGGGGAAAAGTTAATGGAGTTCTGAGGAAGTCCCAAACTTCTAGAACTGGTTACTAGATCAAGAGCAGAGCGTTGGGTTTATCATTACTGCTTAACTTAGATCATGCACCAATTTTCAGAAAGGTATGTGGTTTTGTTGTTTACTTGTGTTACCTGAGACTTCTTCTCACTCGTTAGCCTCCAGCAGAAGGGAATCCCAGCGTTGCTGCTTGGTTGGTGTGTGTACTGTATATACTGTATTAACACGGTTTACAAAAATAGTTAAAAATTTAAATTTTAAAATAAAATGTAACTAGCCATGACATAAGTAGATAAGTAGATAGTTAAAGTGACTGGAGATTATACACTCTCTGGGGAGACAAAAATAACTCATCCAGTCGATATTCATAATTCTGTTTCATACAATTGTCAGGCTTCTTGTTAAATACATCAAAAGTAAATCTAATGCAAATAAGAAATTGCATAAGAAATTGTGTATTAAACATGCAAATGCTTACAAATATAGTGTGGAAAATTTATTTAAAAATAATTCTCTTGTGGTTATTTTTTTTTTTACTTTTTTTTTTTAATTATGCCATAGTAAACTAAACAAAATATGGTAACAGATGTAATTAACTGGACGTGTAACACCAGGACATCACAATTTATATTTCAACTCAGTGTGAAAATAGATTCATCCTTGAAGAATCTGACTGAAATATTTTCCCAGATAAAACAGTCCTCAGTGCTTTTCTGAACCACTTGTAGAAAAAAGCGTACACCATTGGATTACAGGTTGAATTTAGATATCCAACCCAAACCAGCATATTTAACAATAAAGGAGAAATCAAAAACCCAGTATATGGGTCAATGATATTGCAAAAAAAAAATGGAGTCCAAAGTATGAGAAACACTCCCATAACCACCGCCAGAGTTTTTGTTGCCTTTTTCTCCTCTTTGCTTATAATGGATTGTGATTTATTTTTCGAGTCCTGAATGGATTTGGCTTGTTTTTG
>QMIH01002175.1:38135-52250 GCA_003987875.1 Clarias batrachus
ACAAAAGGTGTAATTATGGTCTGATATAACAAGGGCTTACAAACAGCATAATATCGATCTACAGCTATAAAACACAGGTTAATAATAGATGCAGTACACAATGTGATACTAAGGCTGAGGTGAATTTTACAGAATAATGTCCCAAAATACCAGCAATTTTCTACAGAAAAAAACACACTTGGTGGCATAACGACTCCTCCTAACAACAGGTCAGTTACAGCCAGAGACAGGACAAGATAATTTGTTGGAATGTGAAGCTGTTTAAAGTGAACGATGCTCAGGATGACAAAAAAGTTTCCCAATACTGTCAGAATCACCACCAAGCTGAAAAACATGTAAAGTGACACTCTGATGAGAAGAGGGTAATCGAATTTTGTACAGGAATTGTTTAAAAATTCATAGCAAAGAGGAATGTCATCCAGCGTCAGCGTTTGAATCGAATTTATTTCGAAATCCATTTGCTGAGATATTGTTTCCTGCAAATAAATAAAAAACAACATATTAAACACAATAATGCTTTAAAACATTTTCCCTTATATAAAATAATTTAGAACACAGGCATTATATTTTCATCTTAATTTATCATAAATCCTTCATTAAGTGGACTGAGCAGTTACAATGTTCTGTTTATAACTCAGAAATACACTCATGCACTCTCTTTATGGAAAGAAATGTATAAATAGGTAAAAAGCTATAATGGCTAATATTTGTTATTATTACTTTCCATATACGGATTAAAAACTTATTGTAGATTAACACATCTATTGTGGAATAACCCACTTATTGTCATTAATCTCTACATTCCCAACAAACCCAACAAATTTATGATGTTTTGCATGAAGCATTTGTATTCCTACAGTAGCCATCCAACATACCTTCTTCTATGCCAAGTAGACAAAGTTAACCTAGACGAATGTCTAAATTTATAATCTGTCCTTGCCTGCTGTGGTTTGTAAAATTAATTCCTGGTGGAACATGATGGTAAGATAAACAACCATCCCGAATGTAATGTTCAAATTAGGTTGTTTTTTTTTTGTTGTTGTTGTTGTTTTTGTTTTACTATTTGACAAAATATCACTGTGATTTAACGTATAATATAAATCTCAGCCACAGAGCTTTTGCTAAGATGTGTATGGCACACCTTTATATATATTTTTTTTAATTGCACTTGCATCCACTTTGCCAAATTGTGACATAATCATTCATCATGAAGTGCAAGACAGAAATTTGGATGAATCAGATCAGCATCTGCTTATTCTGGTCTGGAATGGGCTGATATGGTTCCATGGGTAGAAAAGGAGCTAATCTCTGTTAATGAGAGTGGCAGGAGCATCGTCAGTCTCAACTTGACTATTTTATGGCAGAACTCCTCGAATTGAATTTTTCAAGGAACATGCCATAACTGGTGTGTCAGCCAAAGCTATGCAGCCAAATGCACTTCTGTTGTTATAAGTTATTGATAGATACTGCATGTATCCCAGTTCACTGTGATTACTGTATGTAGCCTAATTAAGGAAGTTACATTAAGCTATGTTAGATAAATCAGAGTAACGCCCAGTGGCACTAACATCAGTCATCATGAAGTGCTTTTTAGCGACTAGTTGAAACACATATTTTCTCCTCCCCCCCTGACATACTAGATCCACTACAGTTTGCCTACAGACACAAGAGGGCCACACACACCGCTCTCACCCACCTAGACAGAAGGAACACATATGTGAGAATGCCCATGTTGTTAATAAACGTGAGAATGCCCTCCAAACTGGTTAATAAACTTGCTGATCTTTGATTTTCTGACCAGCAGGTCATAGGTGGTAAAAATCAGTAGCCACACTTCATCATCAATAACTCTCAGTACAGGTGCACCACAGGGGTGCATTCTCAGCCCTCTCCTGTATATTCTTTGTTCACTTATGACTGCACTGCTAAACATAGCTCAAACTACATCCACAAATTTGCGGACAACACGACCATTCTAGGTCTCATCACAGATCAGGAGAAGAGGTCAGGGCACTAACCAGCTGGTGCAAAGATAATAACCATCTTCTGAACATCACCAAAACAAAGGAGATGATAGTGCACTATACTCCTATCTACATTGATGGCGTCAACATCACAAATGACTTCTCCTGGACAGCACACACTGTCACCGTGATAAAGGAAGCTCGTCATTCGTCATTCTATTTCCTGTAGAGGCTGAGGAGGTTCAGCATGAAGACCAGCACCCTCATAAACTTCTACAGGTGCACCATCGAGAGCCTGCTGACGGGATGTATCACACCGTGGTATGGGAACTGTTCCAGCCAAAACCAGAAAGCACTGCAAAAAGTGGTGGAAACAGCACAGTGTATCACTGGTAGCATGCTCCCATCCAGTCAGGATATACTGTACATCACAGACGATGCCTGCAGAAAGACATTGCATCATCCAGGACCACAACCACCCCGCACACAGACTTTTCTCTCTGTTGCCATCTGGTAGGCGTTACAGGAGCCTGTCCGCACACACTAACTTGAGTGGATAACTGAGTGATATAAAAATTACACAACATACAACATTTCTGGTCACATTTCTGGTTTTAAAGTAGAGCCCTAAGAAAGCTCCAAACACTAAAGTCCTAGTTTTAATGGAATAGCTACATTAGGACACCTTAAATTATTTATCGACATTGTGCAATACAATCTTAATCATGTGTATTTTTAATGTATCAGTATGTGACCATGTGCAATAATACACACACACACACACACACACWCACACATACAGACATGCACACGAGTTGTCTGCCTCATCTTGTCCTAAGCATTTCATTGATTTTGTTGGCTGTGTTGACATGCATATGACAAATAAACTTAAACTTGAACTTGAGAAAACTTTGTAAAAATGTTTGAGTGGTTTTTAATCAATCAAAGTAGCTTTAGTCCACTTTAGTCCACTCCTCCAAACTTATTTTTAAATAGGTCTCCAGATATGCTCCAATGATTTTTTTTTTTTTTAGTTCATTAACTCAAAAATTTATATACTTTTTCCACTAGCACTATGAGGTTTTCATGGTTGTTCTCAATGAAGACATGAAAGATCAGATTTTTTCTATTATTATTTTAGGTGCATTATATATTCTTGATTTAGATCAATTCAGATCACATTTTATGACAAAGTATTGCAGAAAGCCATGAAATTCCAAAAAAGTTGACATACTTTTTAGCGTGTTTTTGCCACCCTTTATTACATTCTTTATAAGATAATGTTTAAAGGAAGCCTAATTTAAAAGGCAGACAACAGGTTGTGGCAACATGACAAAATCATTTTTGGTTATAACATTTTAGTATAGTTGCACTACAGGTACATGTACAAATGGCCTAAAATAAAGAAATTGTAAATGTAGAAACAACATTTTATGTAGCAGGAGAAAATGCATTTAGTATTATTGTAATTATCTGGAGATTATACACATTTTAGATTAACAAATTACAACAAAAAAAAAATGCATACAAACAAAAACTCATTTGGGCCTCATTGGGAAAGAAAGTTAAATCTAATGCACATAGGTAGTTGATGTGTATGAAATTTCCACATGTCTAACAGGGCAAAAAATGCATAACAAAATCTTGAGTTACACTATAACCATGAGTATTCTTACTCAGTGTGAAAAAAGATTCATTCTTGATGAACCTGAATGAAATATTTTCCCAGATAAAACAGTCTTCAGTGCTTTTCTAAACCACTTGTAGAAAAAAGCATAAACAATCGGATTACAGGTTGAATTTAAATATCCAATCCAGACCATCATATCAAACAATGCAGGAGGAATCAAATAACCAATAAAAGGATCAATAATATTGCAGGTAAAAAATGGAGTCCAAAGTGAGAGAAACACTCCCATAATCACCGCCAGAGTTTTTGTCGCCTTTTTCTCCTCTTTGCTTATCACAGACTGCGTTTTACTTTTTGAGTCTTGAATGGATTTGGCTTGTTTCTGTGCAACATGGAAAATGTTTGTATAAATGCTGAGCATGATGATACCTGGGAAATAAAAAGAAAATAAAGAGGAAGCTGTGCTGGAGGTGACACTTTGGAACAAAGCACAGCCACCTTCACAGGCAACGTTTTCATTATAAAAATCTTCAGTGACCACAATATTGAGACCAAGAAATATGATCCCAAACCCAACTGTCAGTGAAACACTCCAGCATATAGAAATCATAATCAGTGTGACAAACGGTGTAATTATGGTCTGATATAACAAGGGCTTACAAACAGCATAATATCGATCTACAGCTATAAAACACAGGTTAATAATGGACGCAGTACACAATGTGATATTAACACTGATGTGAATTTTACAGAATAATGTCCCCAAATACCAGCAGGTTTCTACAGATCGGATTATGCTTGGAGGCATAACGAATCCTCCCAACAACAGGTCAGTTACAGCCAGAGACAGGACGAGATAATTTGTTGGAATGTGGAGCTGTTTAAAATGAACGATGCTCAGGATGACAAAAAAGTTTCCCAATACTGTCAGAATCACCACCAAGCTGAAAAACACATAGAGTGGTGCTTTGATGATAAAAGGGTAGGTGAATTTTGCACAAGAACTGTTTAAAATTTTGTAACAAAGCGGAATGACATCCAGTGTGGGAGACTGGCTCGAGTTCATTTCAAAATCCGTCTGCTGAGTTTTGCTTTCTGCGAATAAATAACAAACAAGATATTGAACAGAAGGTAGACTTTAATGGAGTTTTACCCTAATTCCAGTGAGAACACAGTCATTACATGTTCACTCATAGCTCTTCATAAATCCTTCCTCAGGTGGACTGACCAGTCAAAAAGTTGTTTACCACCCAACAGAAACGCTTATGCACTCCGTAATGAGTAAGGGCAAAGAGAAAATGGAGTTCTTAGCTGCTGTTTGCAATTGTCCAAACTAATAAAAACCATGTAATGCAAAACTCTGACCAAATGCTTAACTCAGTTGTCCACAGTACTTACCAATACAGTACTTACACAGTACCTAGTACTTACTTTCCAGCCATATGAATATGAATTTTAGACCAAAATATTACCATTTACTAAGCATAATGAGATGAGGTTAAATTAATCTTTATCAAATCATGAAGAATACAACATTATCCAATCAGCTTGACTTGTATTGTGTGCATACGTATTATAGTGTAGATCACATCACATTGTTTACAATTCATAAAGTTTTAAACCTTTAATAATAATTCAACATACTTTCCACTGTACAATGTAGACAAAAGTAACCAAAGCGAAGGACATCTAGTTTTATAGTCTGTCTTGGCCAATAACAGTGCGTAAAATTGGTGGTGAAATAAACAACCATCCCAGGTGTAATTCAAATACTTTTTATTCGCTGTGGTTTAGCCCTAGAAACACTTACTTAGCTTTTTTTTTTTTTACACTAATATGTTTTAATGAATATATAAAGGCCCCAGGACTGTCCAATATCGAGTGTTATACTGTAATATATACATATTACAGTAAGTAACCCAATACCCAAAGCATAATCTCAGCATGTGGTATTAAATATGATGTTTTTGGTCAAGTCAAGACTTTCAACAAGTCAGGGACTACATTTATGTCCCTTACATTTTACAATTTTACAAATTAAAATCAGTTTTCAGCTATGTCTACCACCTGCARGCGGAGGGGCCGGCGAAACAGTTCTGTGTTTAAAATATATATAAACCAGAAGTTCTTCAGTAATAATGCATGAATGTGGCTCAAACCATTGTTTGAAATACATGAGGTCCTGCTAGCCTCCACATGGATTTCCCCATTCTAATTATTGTATGGGCACAAGCTTCATCTGTGAAAGGTGTGAGAAGGAACCGTCAGTAAAAGTGAAATTCAAATGTTCTTGTACTTTGGTCAAAGCTCCACACTTCAGGACACTTAACACTGAAGGACTTGCTACAGGAACAAAAATGACAAAGCAAGCCATAGGGCAGACAACTATGGAGACACACTGGGAGACAACAGACGTGTTTTGCAACCTACATCAAGTTTAAAATTGCTGGCCAATTGGTCACACCACAGATAAGAACAGTTGACTGTGAAATTCATCAATCATATAATGGTAATTCAGGAGAAATTATTTACCTCAACCTTAAAAATAGGCAGTTACTGTGTCTCTGGGGGTAGTGATCTTCAAGAGGGCAGACCATGAACTTAGAAAAGTTCAAAAAGCATGGCCTGAGTGTCCCTTCTGGAGACCAGCTCTCACAATAACAGAAACTTGAATTATAGCACTTGAATTACAGGAGGAATTCTCCAACGTGTTTTGCCTCAAGCTAATAAACCATTACATAGAGACACCTCCCAATGTGGCTTTGTGCAGCTGCTACAAAAAAATAATTCAGGATGAACTTGAGGCAAATCTTGAAATGGCAATGATTGAGGAGTAGCACAGGTGCCCAAAAGGACAATCCAATTTTCTGCAGACGTTAGAAACATCAAAGCAAGGTCAAAAATGGATGTATACCCAAAGCCTTGAATTGATGAATTGGTTAGGTGCCGCTCACTTTTACTCTACACTGGATCTCACAAAAGGGATACCGGCAAATTCCCTTGATGCTTGTGTCTTGTGAAAAAATGGCTTTTCCCAGCCTATTATATTTAAAACATTTGCCACTTGTTTGGGTTTCTTGGAGCCCCCACTAACTAATGTACAGCATAGACATAGTGCATATGGCACCGCCTATTTAGATGATATCATAATTTACAGCAATTACTGTYATTGGCACCTACAACATCAATGACTATTCTGTGATCCTTGAGACAAGTGGGGCTATGTTTAAAGCAAATCCAAACTGTCCTACTGGGCGGTTGGAAGTATGGAATCTGGGCTTCCACTTAGGTTGAGGACAGGTTCAGCCTTAAACTGTTGAGAAAACCCTTCTGTTTGGACCACACCCTGCTTCAGTGGCTTTAACTTATGAAAGATGTTGATGTGACGGTCACTTGTTTGCATCTAGATCCACTGGAAAATAAGCACAGATGGCTATTATGGACTTCCTCCCCCATGACGGTGGGTAGGCCAGATGGCTCCTTGACCTGAGACAGGCGATGGGGCATGTGGTGTCAGGGTTGTGGTTGAGAGCTGCTCTGTGAAGCTGGGGAATCAGGTAATAAGAAAGAATGCACACCTGATATTATTGTGTCTAATTAGTGTCTGTCTGTTGCCATATGCCGGGGAAAAATAAAGAGATGACCAGAGTGAAAGAGTGGAAGAAAAAAAAAAGGACAACCCAAACCAAGCACCCTCTGTGTGTGTGTGTGATACAAAAAAATTCACAACAAGAACATAAAAAAAGACATTTTGTAACAATCAGTGGGTACCACTACCCAAATTCAGCCCCTCCGTTACCCAAATGTCTCGAGATATTACTTATATTTTTCCATGAGCTTTACCCTGTTCCTTACAATCTCAAGGTAAAACATGAAGGTGTTTATGGACCTTTACGCACACTAAACAAACAAGGAAGGGTTGGGCCAGGGCAACGTATGGCTAAGGGTCTCATTAATATCACAGGACTGAATTCTGCCATGCTGCCTGATGGCCAGTCCTCTAGGGAACAGATTTGGCCATGCTTTCTGGGTTGAAGGGATGGCATTATCTCCCTTTCATCAGTCAATACAGCAGTGATAAACTGTGGGTATCTTTGATCTTATTTCTGCTGAGAAATAGGTGGTTTAACTGGTGATATGATTGTTTCCAAACCACTTTGAAAAGAAATATGATAGTCATTAAGTTAGAAACGTGATTCTGTTCAATGATTAGATTTGTCATTTATCTGTTTCACAACCTGTTAGCGCACTTTAAAACAGATAAATAAACAATTTACTTTAACTGGTAAAAGGTCATATAAAAAGCTACGAGAAGACAACATTTTACATGAAAGGGAAAATATATTACACAATACATTTACATGAATAAATAAATGGAAAGAAAAAAATGTGCTGAATTGTATATTTCGTTCAGATATGTCACTGAGKTTATGTTGGTCAGTAGTGGAGCTGAAGGATATAGTGTACTTATAGGTGCTTAGGGACAGCTTTGGTACAGTTTATGGCACCTTAAAGAAAATAATAATTGTATTTTAGAAAGTTTCTATAAATCTTTAGAAAGACGAATATCGTATAAAGCTGTCAAACATGTGCAGTGTGTACATTATAAAAAGTTACAGAGTAGGCAGCATTTTATGGTAATGAGTATTTCATTAATATAACCATTTGGAGAATATACACTTTTCATTGGGGGTCATTTGGCAGTCACGGTAGTTTCAGTTCTCCTAAATAAAATGTATTACATTTTTTACATTGTACATGAGGAATGTTTGTGTTGTACAAAAATTATAATATGAATATTTATCATCAGGACATCATCATTTATATTTTTACTCAATGTGAAAAAAAGCTTATTTCTTGACGAACCTGACTGAAATATTTTCACACACAAAAGTCCTCAACACTATAAAAGAACAAAACAAAAAACTAGGTTTCTGTAGATACAATTCTGGTTTACATAATTAACAACGTATTTTGTCATTATTGGTAATTCTAGTTAAATCTAATCCACATAGGGAATGGTGTGTATGAAATTTCCACATGTCTAAAATTACAATGTAAAAAAACGCATCAAAATCATGAATTACAGATTCACAATGTGAGCAAATGCAATAGTATTATTTTAATTTGTTTTATTTATTTTAAATAATTCATTAAAAACCATTACCAACAGTGTTTGACTGATGCTGCTTAGTTAGTAACCTAGTAACCCAGTGTAAGTACCTATCCAAAGATGGAAACTTCAGCACTTTTGTAAGTCACTCTGGATAAGAGCATCTGCCAAATGTTAATGTAATTCAGTTTTTAACGTGTACATTTCAAACAAACTGGAAGATTTTTACATGTTAACAAATAGAATAATATAAACATTAGCAGAGCATTTTAACATGAATATTTTTGGTCAGTGTGAAAAAAGGTTCATTCTTGAAGAACCTGACTGAAATATTTTGCCAGATAAAATAATTCTCAATGCCTTTCTAAACCACTTGTAGAAAAAAGCATAAACAATCGGATTGCAGGTAGAATTTAAATATCCAATCCAGATCATCATATCAAACAATACAGGAGGAATCAAATAACCAATAAAAGGATCAATAATATTGCAGAAGAAAAATGGAGTCCAAAGTGAGAGGAACACTCCCATAATCACCGCCAGRGTTTTTGTCGCTTTTTTCTCCTCTTTGCTTATMATGGATTGTGATTTATTTTTTGAGTCCTGAATGGATTTGGCTTGTTTTTGAGCCACACGGAATATTTTTGTATAAATGCTGAGCATGATGATACCTGGGAAATAAAATGAGAGCAAAGAGGAAGCTGTGCTGGAGGCGGCACTTTGGAACAAAACACAACCCCCTTCACAGAAAATGTTTTGATTATAAAAATCTTCAATGCCCAGGATGTTAAGACCAAGAAATATTATCCCAAATCCAGTGATTAATGAAACACTCCAGCAAATGGAAATCATAACCAACATGACAAAAGGTGTAATTATGGTCTGATATAACAAGGGCTGACACACAGCATAATATCGATCTACGGCTATGAAACACAGGTTTATGATAGACGCAGTGCACAATGTGATATCAACACTGCTGTGAATTTTACAGAATAATGTCCCCAAATACCAGCAGGTTTCTATGGATCGGGTCATGCTCAGAGGCATAACGAATCCTCCCAACAACAGGTCAGTTACAGCCAGAGACAGGACGAGGTAATTTGTAGGAATGTGGAGCTGTTTAAAGTGAACGATGCTCAGGATGACAAAAAAGTTTCCAAATACTGTCAGAATCACCACCAAGCTGAAAAACACATAGAGTGGCGCTTTAATAAGTAGTGGGTACGTGAATTTTGCACAGGAACTGTTTAAAAATTCGTAGCAAAGAGGAATGACATCCAACATCAGAGTTTGGCTCGAGTTCATTTCAAAATCCATCTGGTGAGATGTTTTGTTTCCTGTGATTAACACAAAAAAAGATATTAACACATATAGACAGCAACACATATAAGTGTTATAACACTTTTCCTGTAACATTAAGAACATAGTCATCCATAGCTCACCATAAATCTTCTTTCAAGTTGACTGACTGACCGGTCATTATGTCCTCTTGTAACCTCAACACTCAAGCTCGGCTTTTATGTGCCACATCAAACTCATGTTTAAGTCCCAGTGGTCAGACCTGACCAGGCCAGTATTCCCAGTCTTATTAGCTGTAACGGCTAATAATGTCCTCATTATTTTCTCTTCATGGATTAGGTGTAAAGTGAGAAACTCCAGCAATTATTTAGAGCTGGACTTTGTTGTTGCCTCATGAGGTACATACAGTATGTTGTTTGGTAGCATATGTTTAATCTCTGTTGCTCTATTCCTTCCATGATTGCTAAGAAAAATTTCTAGCAGGCTACAAGAAAAAAATGAATTTGACATAAACATAAAGGATATCAACATAATGAACATTATGCTCAAAAATATAGCATTAGCATCTTGTTTTGTTTAAAATCCACTGTAATCAATTAACAGTTTTGTCTAAATTACGTGAACGCAATGCTTGTGCAAAAGTACAAGTACTTTATCAGAAAATGGTAGAAGTAAGGTAGGAGGCACCTACTAGAATATAACAAGAGTATAAAAAGTAAAAAAAAAAAAGTTTCTGATATTAAATGTACTTAGTATTAGAGTAAAAGTATTGGAATTAAAAGTACTTTCCATTTGTATTTGTACTTTGTAACATTACATTGCCACTGGGGCACAATACAGATAGACATACATGGAACTGTGTAGAAGTATAAATCAGCTTTTACTGTCTACCTTAATCCCACCATTTCTTATTGATGGCCTATCAATAAGTAAATAATTAAATAAATATTTAAATAAAGCAGAAAATTCCTTGTGCCATTATGATATAGATACATTGACACCCCTTATTTTTAGCCTTTTCAGCTGTGGGAGGGATCTTCAAACCTTGGYAATGACAAGCGCAGAGGTACAGAAGTTTGTCGTGCAGGTTGAATTCATTTGTTTTCAAGACTTTTATGACTTCTAAAAAATGTTCACAGAAGCTTTAACTTTAACTGGGAATTTCKTATATTTTAATACATTTAAGTCATTTTTATCCCTTTATTGTTACATTCTATCATTTCTTTGGTATTATTCAAGAAGTTRCTTTTAATGAATGTCCATCTACTGTGTGTAGAATAGATGTTTCATTTAAAAGTTTTCAATTTCAGTGCTTGCAAAACCCTCAAATATCCAACTATTGTGAATTTCTTTTATGCTCAATGCAGTCTTGAGGAAAAGTTCTCCAGGCCTTCTGGAGGACGTTTTGGACTGAGGTTGCTGTGGTTGTTACGTAAACAAAACCAATTTAGAAATTGTACCTTTAGGCACTTTGCAGCCTGTTCCAGTTAAACCATTTGTTAAAATTTCTTTTATTTAATATATATCATGTAATTTCATTTGGGAATGGCTCAAGACTTTTGCACAGTTCCGTATGTATATCATTTATTATGTCTATTTTAAAGCATTCATTGCATTCTTCTTCGTCCGGTCTAAAATAGCCAGAGTTCAATATTTTCAACCTGAATGAGATAATAAAGTGATGCAGAAATCCAGACACACAGTGATGTTTGTCTCATTAGCGGCAGTATKTTTTTCACACCTCCGAGCTGGGGAACTTGTTATGACTGCGTCAGACATCTTTGTGTCTCTCATGACAACTTTGTGTTCATCTTTGCATTGGAAACCGTCTCACAGGTGATAACTAAATAAATCATTTGTAATTTGAAATTTTTCCTCAAGTTTTTTTTTTTTTAACGCTGTTTTTTTCCAATTTAATTTTTGAGTTGAGAAGAACCCACAAGTACATTTAATGTATCTTTTTTATCTTAAAAAGATAATACACATGTTTAAAAAAGAAAGAACTCTACATGATATTATATAAAAGAGACCTAAACTGGTATCAGTTAATAGTTAATCGTTTAGGATCTGCCCCTGTCTTTTATACCAAGACAAACAGATTGTGTGTGTGTGTGTGTGTGTGTGTGTGTGTGTGTGTGTGTGTGTGTGTGTGTGTGTGTGTGTGTGTGTGTGTGTGTGTGTACACTGTTACTGAAAGCTTATAATCAGGCTGGTTAATTTACACACAGACCAACGCTCAGGTTATTAAATCTATAACATACACATCCATCACAGCTGTAATATACCAGTCCAAATACAGACACAGGGACAGATTGAAGATTCAGATTCAGATTAAAGACTAATGTTGGTTTTAAATAAACAAGAATGTTATCATAGAAAAATAATCAATAAAATATGACCCCATTTGTGATTATTGCTGGATAGATTATAGCGATCTGATTGGCTGAGAGCATTATATTGAATAATATAAAGCATATAGTCAATAATAGGTATTAATAATAATAAAGAGTCTATATTAAATAACTATCTTTTTGTGAAGTTCAAGATAATGTGAAAAGACAGAAAAGTAACAGCCAATAATCTAGTGATCTGGAAATGTGTGCGACAATTGATAAATATAACTCTGGTGTATTTTGCATTGTGTTATATTGTTTAAACATTGTATATTTGCATATATTATTCTCTTTAGTTTAGATTGACGTGTTCAGTTTCTCCTGTTTAATCTGTTTTTTTTTTTTTTCTGTCAGTTCTATAAATTACTACCGCTTGATGTATTCTGTTCTCTTCAGTTTGATCACTTATCTTTGATCTGCTTTTTTATTGATTTGATAAGGTGCCTTTGATTTATTACCATTAGTTATTTTTAAATTCATCAGGCATGTTTCATTTTAATCAGTTTTGATTGATTTGAGTTCTCTGTTCTCTTTGACATGATCAGTTCTATTTGATTTGGGGTCAAATTTTGGTCATTTATTTTGATCTATTTTCATTTATTAGTTTGCTCCCTAAAAACTGCTTTGGTTTCATTTGGTCAGTTACCTTCGATCTGTTCTTTTGTCAGTTCCTTTTAGTTTTGATCTCGTTCATCTCTATTTCATCTGTTCTGTTCTCTTGTGTCTTTTTGAATTTGTCAGTTATTTTCTCTTTGATTTGCTGAATCTTTGCTCTTTTTAATCTGTTCTGTTCCCTTTGATCTAATCACTTCACCCTGTGCTTTTTATGTTACTTTTTTTTTTTTTTTTTTACCAATTTCTTTGTTCTGACTGGTCAGTTATTTTCTCTTTGATTTGCTGAATCTTTGCTCTTTTTAATCTGTTCTGTTCCCTTTGATCTAATCACTTCACCCTGTGCTTTTTATGTTACTTTTTTTTTTTTTTTTTTACCAATTTCTTTGTTCTGACTGGTCAGTTATTTTCTCTTTGATTTTGTCTTCTTTTTAGATCTGTTCTTAATAGGCTCTTTTAAATAGTTTTGAAATATCTGTCTAATCATCCACCAAAACTTACTGACGCATTTTGTCGAAATGCCTGTATTAGGTGAGTGCGTGGAGGAAAATTATGAAATTAGGTTTTGTGCGCACTCTAGTGGCTGTCTCCTAGAAGTGAAAGGGAAAATGATTAAATGATTTAGTAGAGCATGGTTAAGAGGTAATAACATGTATTCAAATTGGAAATAACTATCTTATATAAACACATTTTTTTATAATAATAGTATATTTTATATATATATATATATAAAACACTGTATAAGCATAGAAATATGGTTCTCTCCATGTTGTTCTTTCAGGTGCTCCCATTAGACAACCCTAGTTACTGGGACCTGCAGGCCATGTGTATTAAAAAAAACAAGGGTTATTCAAGTCAAACAGGCTTAAAAGTGATTGACATTTACAGAAGACTTTAAGCAGAATACAGTCATCAGACACTTAGTTTCACTAAAATATTTTTAATAAAGTTATATGCGGCCATCATTACTTTAAGAAATGAAGGTCAGTCAGTCGGAAAAACTGGGAAAACTTTGAAAGTGTCCCCAAGTGCAGTCACAAAAAGCATCAAGCGCTACAAAGAAACTGGCTGACATGCGGACCGCGCCAGGAAAGGAAGACC
>QMIH01002175.1:67758-79240 GCA_003987875.1 Clarias batrachus
TGCAGTTTCTCCGTGTCACTTTGTGCTCGTTTCAGGTCGTACGCTGTCGGAAATTCACGCGGTCGCCGCTTGAATCGGCCATTATAGCTTGTCGGAATCAGGAAATGTCTCGGTGATTCTTGTCGGATTTCCGTGGCGAGGATTCGCTTGGCTTTGTAAGCCCGGTGAACGATTACTTGTGTGCAGTCTACCAGGAATGCCAACTCTTCTGGCATGTTCCCTTCAACTGTAGGCCTTTCAATCACTTCAGCCACAAAGGGGAAGATCTCGCAGGGTTTTTGGAAAATGTCATTAAGGGAAAGTGGCTGGATGAAAGCGCTTGTGTCAGTCTGATCCGTCACGTCCATGACCTCCACATCCAGGTTGGACGGAATGACGACTACATTCTTCCCGACTGTGGAGGAAAAGACAACAAAACACATTAGACAGATGTCACTTTCTTTTAAAAATTTTTTTTTGTTGTTGTTGTTGGAAAAAATCTGTGTAAGGTTCCCATCAGGATAGAGACCTGCTACACTGCTGAATAACACTGATCTTACTTGATCTCAATACAGCTTATGGTCACCCCAAATCACAGTGTTCTGCTAGGTGGACTGAAATGTTTTTGGGGTTAACMCCTGTGTTCTGGCTCTAATTGCACCTGTCTTGTGGGTGTCCAGTCTGTACATTTTAATAGTGGTCTAAAAATAAAGTGTGGTGTTAAGKAAAATAAGAAGGTTAGGGTGTTCCACAAGGCTCTGTCCTAGGACCGGTACTGTTTCTTTGTATATGCTGCCACTGGATACAGTTTTCCATAAACTCTTTAAACTGTATTAGCTTATAGCTTYGTTTGAGGAAGGCCTGCATGYTGAGTGACTTTTGCTTTTAATTAAGCCACTAGTGCTGATTAGGGGTTTGACTGCAGGTTCTTAACCATGGTCAGGKMGTACCCCTGACCTGCATATGTTAKTRTTTTCTCCGCTCTCAACACACCTGATTCGACTAATAATCAGCTAATAATAGTAGTTTCTGAGTTAAAGTGGGTGYGTTAGAGATGGGAAAACATTAARGCCTGATTTATAATTCTACATGCATAAAAGTCTATGCASAGCCTACAGCCTTGTGAGGAGTTACAGTATGTTTGTGCGCTGGTGTGRCTGTGTTGCATTGGATTACACCAGCAACTAGTCAGTTCACGGTGGGGTTTCTATACCACTGTGCTACAACCCTTTGACCCTCTCTGGGGAGGTACTACAAWCAATGGTGAATGRAACTGAGTGGAGCTTGTTGGAGTTGAAGCKAGTAGATGTTGAGAAACAGTGGCTATGACGGGAATTACTGCTACAGAAGCGGGAAAACCCATCAGTACAATATTAAACTCAATTCAGAAATGTACGCATAGAAGAGGAAGAAGTCGTAAATGCGATGCTATCAGGTGGACCAATCACAGTTGTTGTGGTCTTCATGAGACTTACTATGTACTAAAACTTGACGCAGGCTTGTCAGTTACATCATTACATGTCGGTGATTTCAAATAGGAAACTCGTCACTTACCTGACATAACGGCTTGTATTTCGTAAACAGGAGTCAATGTCAACTCCCCAAACACCTTTTCCAACAAATTGGAAAACAGCAAATCCTTCACAGCCAGGTCTTTTACTACAGTCACAATTCGCTTCCTCCCATTAGAGATTTTCCACTTGGCGAGCTCTTGGAGTGTGTAAAACTGATCGTCCTCACACTCCATGAAATTCCCTTGCTGTGAAAGTCTGAGCGTGAAGTGGAATTTCGGCTCTCGATGAAGAACCTCGCATACAACGTGGCCTTCAACGCCATCCAGGTCATGACAGACAGAAGTAATTCGGAAGATCTCGTGCTTTTTCAGCGAGCCCTTTGGGAGAGAAATTTTAGCCGAGGCCTGGAACACCGGCTGGCCGAGTACGTGAGATCCAATCTTCATCGAACGCACAANCTGTGTTGCATTGGATTACACCAGCAACTAGTCAGTTCACGGTGGGGTTTCTATACCACTGTGCTACAACCCTTTGACCCTCTCTGGGGAGGTACTACAAWCAATGGTGAATGRAACTGAGTGGAGCTTGTTGGAGTTGAAGCKAGTAGATGTTGAGAAACAGTGGCTATGACGGGAATTACTGCTACAGAAGCGGGAAAACCCATCAGTACAATATTAAACTCAATTCAGAAATGTACGCATAGAAGAGGAAGAAGTCGTAAATGCGATGCTATCAGGTGGACCAATCACAGTTGTTGTGGTCTTCATGAGACTTACTATGTACTAAAACTTGACGCAGGCTTGTCAGTTACATCATTACATGTCGGTGATTTCAAATAGGAAACTCGTCACTTACCTGACATAACGGCTTGTATTTCGTAAACAGGAGTCAATGTCAACTCCCCAAACACCTTTTCCAACAAATTGGAAAACAGCAAATCCTTCACAGCCAGGTCTTTTACTACAGTCACAATTCGCTTCCTCCCATTAGAGATTTTCCACTTGGCGAGCTCTTGGAGTGTGTAAAACTGATCGTCCTCACACTCCATGAAATTCCCTTGCTGTGAAAGTCTGAGCGTGAAGTGGAATTTYGGCTCTCGATGAAGAACCTCGCATACAACGTGGCCTTCAACGCCATCCAGGTCATGACAGACRGAAGTAATTCGGAAGATCTCGTGCTTTTTCAGCGAGCCTTTTGGGAGAGAAATTTTAGCCGAGGCCTGGAACACCGGCTGGCCGAGTACGTGAGATCCAATCTTCATCGAACGCACAATTTCTTGGATGCTCAGATAAGGCTCAGTGTCTGCTACAATCCTAAACAGACCTACAGAAATGCAGCATTTAGAGCGGGAGAACAAAGAAAACATGAACATTCTTAATTATTTACCAGAATGAATGAGGAAATACCAAACAATGCAAAATCCTGTTAACATCAAAATAGTCTAGTACCCTTTGTATGTTTGATTTGTATTTAGCTTTCCTGCACAACTCCACCCTCAATGAGTAGCGTAATAACTAATTGTCCTGAAGAGTAAAAACAAGTCAGTTGTTGTTGTTGTTGTTGTTGTTGTTGTTCAAGATGTCCCCATAGCATTAGATAAATTAATCACATTCTTAACATTCTAGTATTGCCAGTTTGAAGGCAATGCTAAATGTGAACTAGTTGTTAGCCAAAGCTAACAAAGTAGATGAGCTGCATTTTAGTGCTAACTAATTTGTCCAACACTGTCYTATAGCRCTAGCYAAGCTAGGTTTATTGAGGCTTTTTCTCTTACTAACATTTTATAACTTGTTGCCATGTACACTTTGCAGGTTAGAACTGAGCGGGTGTAATCTACCATTATTTTCAGTACAAATTATTTTCAGGTGATTTACAATAAATAGCAGTGTGGTAGGTGAGGGGACGTGTATGCTGTATAGAATATACGGAGCCGTGCCCACACTTACCACATTGCTATTTATTGTAAATAGGCCACTCAGGCACATCTGGTTAGAGGCTAACTGCATTTCATTTGCTCTGTGCATGTATCTTATCTAATCTAATGATCAAACACGTCAAACATGAGCCAGGATTATATTAACACAATGTACAGTTGAACTTATTYACAAAATGTTTTATGATAATTAAGTGGATTTTAATAATGGAACTTCATTACAACCGTAATATATTTGTTAGTCGCTTATATGGTCAAAATCACCAGTTCACTTTAATGAAATGCTTGAAAGCTCACATCAAACGTAGCCGGCTCTAGCCAATTTATTAATGTTTCTCAGCATGCGTTTGTTTATTTATTTATTTATTTATATACTACTAAAACTGCAAGTCAAAAAATGTCTTTCTATCCCCTTAAACCCCCCATTCAGTTATGTATTGTATTAAATATTTTTGTGTGTATTGCTACACAGACTTTTTTATTATTATTATTATTATTATTATCTCTTTGCATTTGAGCTGGTAAAATCTTGCAGTTCCTCTATAATCCTACAGGTGATAAACTATTCCCTAAACCATTCACACTTTGGCGGGCAGCACAACATCCTGTATGGTAGGAACAAATTATTTGTCAAGTTTGTTTAGAATTGTGACATAATAATAATAATAATAATAATAATAATAATAATAATGCAATAGGATATTTATAAAATCATGATATGTAAGTGTTGATTCAATACTGTTAGTATAATTCTGATATCATTTTGCGATCCCTGTTGATCTTCCATCCCTAGAATCTATGTCGAGCTGGAGAAAGAGTTACATGATATCAGTGTTGAAGGAGGTTGATTAATAACAGTAAAGGAATAAAAAAGAAAGAAAAAGTCAAACAAACAAAAAACCCAGAGATTCTTAAATTTTCAGAAAAGACCTGGAATGCAGGGAAGAAGCATCCGTGTTTATAATCACACCAGCATTGTAATGTAATAATCACCACTGATAATATAAAAATAGTCAAACTGTACACTTTTTTCTTACTCATAAAAATAAAAGGGCTACGATAATAAAAGAACATCAGCGGTACATTACATCACCATCATTGTGATGTAACGGGTGTGCAAACTTTCTCCATGTACCTTCATACCTGCGTAATCTAAAGGGAGATTGATCTCCGTCCCGTCTGAAGTGTGTGCAATGAATCTGGTGATGGTGATATCAATGATCTTCATCAGATCTCCGGTGGAGAGACAGCATGTTCTTCCAAAGAGCTCGTACACAGAACCTGAAGCAAAAGAATGAAAATATCAAAGTCATTATTTATAATACTCATTAATGTCCAGTGCTAAATTGATTATTACTAGATATATGCTAAATGTATTTTTTTTTTTTAAGGTAGAGGTCGTTTCCTTCTAAACGCTACAATGGCTTTTAGAAGGAAACAACCTCTACTTAAAATAAATAAAGGTGTATAAATATTAATTGAATTTACATTTAATGAATATTTAAAAAAAACTAATGAGTACAAAAAAAAAATTTTTTTGTGTTTGATTAATTGACCAAATTAACTATCAAGTCTAAATAGTGGGTGCCAATATTTACGCATACTCTTTAGGAACATTTTTGTGACTTTACATTTGAGAATACATTTCTAGACAATAATGAAATTGGATTTTTTAAAAATTATTATTATTGTTTAAGCACCAGTGATAATTTTTTTAATTTCATAAAATATATGTTTAATCCAGAATGTGTTTAGCTAAAAGCTAAAATCTGAGTACAATTTTAGCTAAAGGGGAATGTAATAAATATATATATAATGGAATTTAATTTAGGAATTATGATAATACATATAAATAATAAAAAAGACAAATATTTACAGCTACTTTTACGATCCTGTACTGTTTCGTAGTTTGAAACTTTCATGGCGTAATATTGAGCTGAAACAAAGCATGTGCAAGAACAATACATTTGTTATGGTTTTTCTGATAATAAGCCACTTGAAGATTTAAACCAGATAAAATAAGCAGCTGATTATTCTTTTTATTCTCAATACCAAATCGTCTGTTTTTATTTATTTATTGTGGCCATAAAATATGGAAATTTAGTCGACATTTTGGTCAACACTGGTTGATTTTTAAAAGTGAATGAATTTCACTGAATATTACATTTCCAATTCAAGAAACAACTACAAATTGGAGAGAACCTTCACCACAAGTGACCAAAGTGAAATAGAGAGAAACAGGGATCAGCGTGTTTTTTTTAGTTTTTGTTTAAGCATTTAAGTACAAAAACGTAACGTTCAAACCAGACTACATTTAGTGTACAAAGATATCARCTTGTTTCTACCTTGAAAGTAAATTCCAGACTGAATCTGCAGAATCCTGGGCAGCGTTTCAGGGTCCAGAGCGCGCGTGAACTCCGTTAGTGTCATCGCCATCCTCGGTACCGTCTAAAAACCTTTCCCAGCGCTGGCTTCTATCGTCTTCATTTGTCCATTGAAGGATTTCTAAATAAAAAACGATCATTTGAAAATAAAGGAAGCCAAGGGGTCGAAAAGGCCTGAGCGATGGCGAAAGAGTGACCTTTGACCCCTTTTTGGCCAAGGTAAAGCTCCGAGATGTGAAGAGAGAACAATAGAGTGTGAAATATAGCTCTCGGAGGAGGAGAACAGGAAGTGAAGGATGTCGACCTCAAAGGAAAGCGACGCTCTGCAGAAGTGCAGCAATGAAACCGCACGCGAGCTTTATTCACCCGCTCTCTACTTCAGAGGAAAAGTTCTGATGGAGGGAAGCTGAGGGGCCAAAACTCTGGGGGTGTTTAAGATCTCCTTCTTTACGGAACAAGTATTATTTAAAAAAAAAAATGAAATGAAGGTGATATAAATAGCTAAAGCTGACACAAAGAAGGAATGAATGTCAATGTGATTCAGGTTTATTTCAGCTGTTTGGCATTTCAAGCTCATGTGAGGACAAAAGCGATTATTTATATCCTTTTCAAAAAGGGAGTGCAAACTTTTGTACTGACATTTTACTTAATACGCTCTTAATTTTTCAATAAAGTGAATAGTACACTATGTTGACTTTTTTTTATTTTTCAAGTAAATAATCTTATTAAACTGACATTAAATATAATGTAAATTATAAAAATCACTTTAGAATTACAGTCGGTATGATTGTGAGAAATAGTAAAAAAATATCATAATGGAAAAGCTCTAGCAATAATATTACAATGCATCGAAATACAAGAAAGGGGTGGAAAAGTTATTTTATTTCTTAATTTATTTCAAAAAGCCAAACTCGTTTATTGTAGTTTCATTACATGCGAAGCGAAATCTTTCAAGCCTGTTGTGTTTTCGGTTTGATGATTTTGATTTTCATGGGCCGTAAGTCATAATCTCTAAACACTAGACGATTTCATTTTTCAGTTTGAGCAAATTACTATTCATACAGTATAAATACATTGTACCTCTCAGTCTACTTTAGTACACACAGCTACATTCATGGGGAAAACTGCTGACTCTGACACGAGGAGGGTTAGAAGGCCACAGAATGTCATCGGTGAAACGGCGTGCTGGAAAGTCGACTGGAAGGGAAAAGTAGGAAATGGAACGCAAGCAACACGGATGACCGCAAAGCCGATTCAGGACCTGGAGTCAGTTCTTCAAGAGCCACCACACACAGCCAAGTTTAAATTCCAGTGTAAAGTTTCCGCAGATGTTCGTGATTTGGGAAGCCATGTCATCTGCTGGAGGTGATTCACTGCGTTTTATCAGGTCCAAAGTCAATAGAGCGTCAACCAGAAGATTTAAGAGCACTTCATGCATCTGTGTGCTGACCAGCTTCATGGACTCCCCATGGACCTCTGCTGCACCTGATATTACTGTGCGTGATTGGGCAGACACCTCACCCAACCGGAACCCCGTGGAGAATTTTTGGGCTATTGTCAAAAAGACGATGAGAAACACCCGACCCAACGATACAGATGAGCTGAAGGCTGCCATCAACGCAACCTGGTCTTCATCACCCTGATGCAGTGCTAAAGGAGCCCCAGCCAAGTATTGAGAGCATAAAACAGTGATTCAGAATTTTTGTAAGTTCTGATTTATTTGAGAAAATATTCTAAGAACTTGAGATAGAGAATTTTTTTTTAAAGAGCTTTAATCTATAAAAAATTATTTATGTGCAAGTAATCTGGAATATGAGTTTCATTCTAGAGGTGCTATAAAGAAGTAAATTTTTAATATTTTATAACATTTTAAATATTACATCTACTTTAATATGACATCTATGTATATATTGAATTATAGTTCAATAATACCTCAAGCTCGGCCAGATACACGTGTGAAAACTTTCATTCAGTAGTTTTTATGTGATGCAAGCTCAAACAAACAGACAAAAATGTGAAAAGACATCTTAGGTCCCCAATGTATATCTTCAATGTACAGACACGCCAACGTTACAGTTTTATTATATACACTATAGATTATTTCTCAGAATAGGATGAGGARCAAAGTAAAAGTACATCAAAATCATATATTTTTCCCTTTCATTATGGATAATTATTGATAAAAAGCAAATTCGGGACTTGAAATAGATTTATATTCAAAGTTTGATCTTTTAAACTGATCTCAAGCTTCAGAATTGTGAACGTCACAACTCGGTTTGCTTTGTGAGCTTTTTTGGAGCAAGGTACAAGTGGTGGACTCGTGCTCGCCTCTGATTTTTCTTGGCTTCTGTACTTCGCTGGTTGTAAAGTGTGCTCGAGGTACAGTAGATCATTCTGATCAACACCCAAGAATTCAGCCAGTTTAAATCACACTCATTCTGGTCACGCTGTTACATGATTGGCTGAACCAGACAACTCGATAACTGAAGTCCAACGAACAACTTCCCAGCAGTAAGTTTAAAAAAAAAAAAAAACCTTTGATAATCATTTAATTAAAAATTATTCAAGAAACTTAAAAGTAAATAAAACGTTAATTTATATTGTAAAGTACAAAATTAACATTAATGTTCGTAAAATGTAGCACTGTTATTTACACATCTTAAAAGTGTAGTTATCACATGCAGCAGAAATAGTGCTGGTAAAAAGAGAGAAAAAAAACACACTGCACATTATCCTTTTTTTTTATTAAAAGAAATTTCACTAGTTTCATTACAGCCATGAAGCCAACAACTACAGACAGAACAAAGATGCTGCGTGACCGCGATGACACATTTGATCGTTTTTAGATTTTTTTTTTTTGTCTTTTTTCATTTTTGCCTTTCCATGTAAAAGTCCAACGTGGAAGCGACCGGCTGCGATTTCCTTCCTTTTCTTCCAGTTAAACACTGAATATTCAGCGCAAAAACACTCGTACCATGGCGCTCTCCGGAAAAGTCTTGAAAACAGTAAAGTTCTTCTCCTCGTCGTGAGATTTTCTCTTCGATACCGCTTCAGTAAAAGATACAGTTCACAATCATGTACACACAAATATGCAGGTAAAAATGTTTAAAATATAAAGAAAGTATAAAAAAAAAAAATTAACATGAGGCATGTGAGGAGAAATTATTTACTGTGTTATAACTAAACGACAAGAATTTACAGAACAATGTCCTTTTTCAGTATTAAAATTTCAACATGAGCAGAAAAAAATTCAGTCAGTTTGGTGATTTTGTTTTTTTTTAATTCCTTGTGAGAAAATTCTGCTTTTTTTGTTTTTGTTTGTTTGTTTTAACTTATTAAAAAATAGGAAATGATCTGAAATTCTTAGGTGTATTTCAGGTGAACTAAAGTTTTTTTGTTTTGACAAGGATATGATTTGAATTAGATGTTAAGGTTTATATTAACATTAAATCTAAATTATAAAATAATCAGATGCAGAATAAAAAAAATCTGTAGCACAGAATGTTCTTAAATTCTTTAAATGAGTTTTTTTTTACAGAAATGACAATTTTACTACTAGGGAAAAAAAAAAAAAATCCAAAATTAGATGTAAACGATTAAACAAAATCCAAATCCTAGTGTGAGAAATGTCTATTCTAACTGTGTGCATATACACATTTGTATAAATGGATGTAAACAGCATTTTAATAAGCAGTAAATACTGCAGTGTGTCGTTCAGATGATTCATCGTCACATGCCTGTAGTCTAAATAACACTATTGAAATAATACAAATATGAAAAACAAAAAAACAACACAACATTACAAGGTAAACAGGCAGGAATGACGATGATTGTTTTGAGCCTTCAGAGGGAAAACAAATAAATACAAACAATGTGCTTTATAGACATATTTACACTCGTCTTTGGCTTACGATTATAATTCTGCTACAAAACCGGAAAGCGTT
This sequence comes from Clarias batrachus, assembly GCA_003987875.1. Taxonomy (NCBI): domain Eukaryota; kingdom Metazoa; phylum Chordata; class Actinopteri; order Siluriformes; family Clariidae; genus Clarias; species Clarias batrachus. The sequence goes on from QMIH01002175.1 coordinate 77,513, forward strand.
TAAAAATAAAAGAGACGATAAGAATAAGAATAATCCATAAGCCAGCCATTAGTGCACAATACAAAGCCAATGTCACACGCTGCGTTTGAGATTTTACTTTTACACAACGATGGATATCATATACGGATATATCAGATATAATCATATACATGGTTCATCGACAGTAACGTGACGACAACAGAGAAACGTTCAACCAAAAACATGTTCTGCATGCAACAGATTGCTGTTTGTGTTTAACAAAGGACAAAAACAAACAAAAAGGCAAATGAAAGAACAAAGAATGTTCTGACACACGTCCCACAGTTTTTCGAACACTGTTGGCTAAACAGGATGTACCGCATCTCTTCATCGTCGATCATCTTCTCCATCCGCAGGCGTCCTGACCCACGCGGCAGCAGTGCAGGAGTGACGGAGTGATGGAGTGACGGAGTGACGGGGTGTGTGATGATGGGAACGGCGAGTGTGCAAGAAAGAGTGTGCTCTGGATAAACGGATGGACAGACGGCTCCTGCTTCACGTCTCCATTATGAGTTTTCGATGTACTCCAGCGCCACGTCGTAACAGAACCGGTACTGCTCCTAAACACACACACACACACACACACACACACACACACACACACACACAGGACAGACAGGGTAATAATATACACATACTTCATATTGTTACATCTCAGTCAAACCAGGCTGTTCTTGAGGAAGGTACTGGTGTGTGTGTGTGTGTGTGTGTGTCTCACCGGTGTGTCCACCATGTTGGGTTTGCTGTTCCTCAGACTCTTCACAGCATGAAACACGTCCACGACGTTCTGCCTCTTGATCATCTCACACACGATAGTGATCGCAGAGAAAACACCACTGCGACCCCCGCCGTTCCTACACACACACACACACACACACACACATATTATATATATGCATACACACACTTCAATAGTGCTGTTTATTCATGCAGGCATCTCCTCAAGACTCCTCCCATCATGGTGCAGATACAGTACGAGTCAGGAGCTCCAGTTAATGTTCACGAGGAGGAGGCGCGAGCGCTGTGGCGTGCTTGTTGGTACCAGATGGGCCGGTTTGAGTATCCGAGAAACTGCTGATCTCCTGGGATTCTCACGCAGTCTCTAGAGGGGACACGGACCGGTGCATCGTGCTGCTGAATCCCAGGAGATCCTGCAGCACTCGCAAGCAGACCATCTGCTGGAGGAGTCACAGAGATCGGGCTTTTCCTTCAGCGCGATGTGAGCATGAACTGAAAGGCTGATGAAAAGGTGTACAGGTGGTCCTGAGCGTGTGTGTGTGTGTGTGTGTGTGTGGACTCACAGGCAGTGTACGACGGTGCGGCCCTCTCCGTCCTCACACTCCTCTTGCCATTTGTCCACCTGAAGGATCAGCTTGAGGAACGAGCGCTTGGACGCAGGGACCTCTCTAAGCCCCGCCCACCCCAGGTACTGGAAATGACGGACCATTAGGTAGCCCTCTTGTGGCTGAAAAAAAACACACACGCACACAACGTCAAGCCAAATTCAGTAATGGACAGAATGACTCGTTCTGTAAAGTCTCTATGAATAAAGCAAAGGTTTTGTGTGTACATTGGGTCAGAAGTCGCGCCTTCAATGACGTCTTTACGTTTCATACATTAAAGCACCAGAAACCAGTCTCAGAGACATGTGTGTCTGTCTGTGTGTCTGTCTGTCTGTCCGTCTGTCTGTGTGTGTGTCTGTGTGTGTGT
>QMIH01002176.1:0-14565 GCA_003987875.1 Clarias batrachus
CACACACACACACACATATATATATATATATATACACACAAGAGATTATAATAATAATAGTAATAAAACCATTATTATGATAATAATAACAATAATAATAGATTATCAATATTCTTATAGCAACATTCTGGCTATTACCTTAGAAAATATCCTACATACTTGTCCAATGACATAATCAAAATGTTCCTCCGTAAATAAAAGTGTGTATTTCAGCCAAGAATCAAATCTGGCTGTCCAGAGAATCYAAARATGCCTCGGCTGAGTCCGGATCGTTGAACAGGCGAATCTTTCCGTTATGCAGACATCTGAGTCGGGCCGGATAGGCAAAAACCCTCGATACAAACCGCAAAAACTTTCCCCACAGCCCCGAACTCCCGACGCTTCTGCAGCACCAGGCTGATAAATCCGAGTAGAATCGAAGCTCCGAGCCGTTATGAGTGATCGTCTTCTTCATGGCGGCTTTCAATAGCGGTCATCCACTTTAGCCTGCAGCTGGTCCACCATCGTCTTTAAGTTACTCACCTGCTTCTCCGTCGCTGTTGCAGAATCTTCGGCAGATGAAATCCTCCGTTCGGCTTCCTCCAGCCGTGATTCGGCGCCAGTGTCTCTTTCAGAAAGAGCGGAAAACGAACTCTGAAGGCAAGCAACGGAGTTGGCAATACCCTCCAGACGACTCGTAATTCCATCAAGACGTGAACCATTGGCCTTTATTTCTGACAGAATTACTGACATGTCCAGGCGCGGTTCCGCGGTGTTAGTGTTAGCATCAGCCGCGTGCGCATGAACAGTAGGCCTTTTCGCCTCCTTATCTTTAGCCTTCTGCGAACACGCGTCGATGTAAAAATGGGAAAATCCTTGTCAGAAGGTGTGTCTGACATGTTTATAGTCTGTTCAACTAAGTTAAGTAAGAATTCGGAGGAAAAAGCGTAATTTATTAACAAAATCGAGCGGAGCAAAAAACTTACGCAGCCATCTCACTCCGGGTCACGTGACCTAACCCCATAATTGTACACTTTTAAAGTCTTTAAATTATTTCTGGTATTTTTTTTTTTTTACTAAATGTATAGGTGTGACATCTGGTACAGAAGTTGAAGAATTTAGTTCAGCCTTTTGAAGGGGAGTAAAACATTCTAACCACTGATCTAATATAGTTAGATTATGACTAGGTTACCAAAACAGACTTTCAGAGACTATTTACAATATTGCAGAGCATGGGGGACAGACACAGTCTCGAAATAGGGGAATCTATGACAATTCAGTGCAACTAGCAGATGTTGGGTTAGCCTGTTTGTCTGCTCCCTAGCCTGGGTTCTGGATTTAATGTCTGTCTTGAGACTTTGAGCTTTAATGCAAGAAATGAGAGCAGCACCTTCCCAAGTGGGATGGATACCATCCTGCCTAAACAGGCCAGTCATTGTCCGAATGTGAGTCAGTTTCTTTGTAGCGCTTGATGCTTTTTGTGACTGCACTTGGGGACACTTTCAAAGTTTTCCCAATTTTTCGGACTGACTGACCTTCATTTCTTAAAGTAATGACGCCCGCTCGTTTTTCTTCACTTAGCTGCTTTTTTCTTGCCGTAATACAAATTCAACCTCTTTGAATGAGAAGGTGTGTCCAAACTTTTGGTCTGTACTGTATTTACAGTGCTATTCTGTTCTGAATTACACCCGACAGTGTAACTGTCAATTATTTCTAAATTCTATTTTGTATACATAATGTAAGTGTTAATACTTGTTTATTTGTTATTATTTGTTTTTAAACAAACTGTTCAATGATGGGAAATTGAGTTCAAAATTGATGATAGAAACTAATAGCAAAAATGAGGGATATAATGTTTAAACCCATTATTATTTTCTGTCAGTGATCTTGACTCGCCACAGCTGTAGTTTCTCTGTACTATTGAAGAAAGAGTTAGTTTGAAAGTACTCACTGGATTGACCAACATACGGTACAAAGGAAAAGTCCAGGTGAAAAAAACAGGATCAATAAAGGCACAATATTATAAATAATATGTTTTGTCCAGAGTTATATTTGCAAAGAACAAACCTTCATATGAGTCATAAGTTCAAACAGATCACAAACTAATTTACACTTTACATTGTAAATATCGACTGGTATTGAATTATTTATTACAGTGTATATTTAATGGTTGAAACATTAAAGATGGCTGCAGATGCTTGTACAATTTTCCTGGCACTGCTTGAAAAAAACACTGACTCCTGCTTAAAGATTGCAGACTCAGTTGGTCAAGGCTGGGAATATGATATCATCCTGTGCTGTTTGTCTGCCTGTAGGGCACATTGTGGGAAAACAGGTGCAGAGTTTAAAACAGCACCCTTGCTACGTACATAATACTTTTAATGATCATTTTTTTTACATAACTAAGGAAAATAAAAACTAACCACTAAGTATAGTACATTTTTTTAAGGAAAACAATTTGTATATATTAGGACAAACCTCACAGCATTCTAAACATTTACTACACTAATGTTCACTTAAAGGCATCTGGTTTCAGTGGACTGTTTTTATAAAACCTGTATGTTTGAAACAGGGGGTGGTTTAAACATTCTGATACTATTAGTCTTTCAAGGCCAAGATAAAGTTATTTCAACAATTCCCAAAACAGAACAATTTATTTGTCATCTTCTCTACTGGATACATGCTGATAGCATGAACCCAAATAGTTCTGTCAAAGACATGATTCATTTGGAGTAGGATTTCTAGGAAGAAAAGGACAAACAGCAAAATAAGAGAACAGACCAAGGACAAGCTTATCATAGTCATATTGAAGAAGCTGTCAGCTCAGTGACAACTTCGTTGTTCTCACTCTGATTCAGAAAATTTTTTAATGATGAATCCACCTATGATTATTTGTACTTTTGTATTTTCAACCGCATGGATTAACCTTCACTGTCATGCCTGCCAGGAAGACCTGCCCCAGGAAATGGTAGTAGATTGGTTAAAGAAACGCATTCTGGAGAGCCTACAGCTTGAGAAGCCGCCTGTGCTGACTCTACAAAATCTATCTAATCAGAGAGTGCATGTTGCAGCCCAGCATGAAGTTCGGCGGGTACGCAGGAGAGCTTGGCTGGAGAGAAGGCAGTATCATGAGATTTCCCAAGTCATTCTGTTTCCAAGCTCTGGTGAGTCAATCCATGACTGTAGTCTAAATTGCAATAGATTACTCTTTAAGATTAAAAAACCTAATGAACCCTTTAGTCTTCTATCAAGCAAGATATTTTTAGTGCTAATGTTTACTGGAAATCAGAACCAGACCTTTTATTTACAGTCATGTATACCCTTACCCTTTAAGCATATGCTTTATCATTTTTTATTACTCTTTAATTCTTGATTCAGGATTTGAACATTTCTGGGTGAAACCAAAACAATTTTGACTTTGGAAATGATCTGACATTTACAGGGCATAATGTTGTTTTTGTGCATGTTTTTTTACTAGCTGGCTAAAAATTTGTTAACGTAGTCTTATATATGTAACTATGATACACAAATATTTATAATAGTTGCATAAATAAAATTACGCTACAGGGTTCAGCTAGCTAATGAACAAAAACAGCAGTATGCCTTGAAAATGTCTGTTATTTTAAAAGTCAAAATTCATATATCATTATTCCAACATATTCTGCTATATATGCATACATATAAAAATGCTACATATTGTACTGCATTTCTTATGAATAGGGAGCAGAAGGAATAAAAATAAGTTATTTTTATCTGAGAAATAATTAGAACAATAAATCCTTCTACTTCCTCTTGAATGGCCATATGGATCCAGGGACAGATCTACATGATAAGTTTGTAATTATATGCAGAAGAAATATTTTTTAATATCTTAGTGTGTCTAGTTCTAACATCTCTCTCCCCAAACACACACAGACAACACTTGCCTGGACACAGTCTCTTCTGAGGACCCACCCCATCACTTTACCTACTACTTTCAGCCATCTCTGGACAGAGAGGAGTCCATTATCACATCAGTTGACTTCTGGTTCTATGCTGGCAAGGCTATTGCAGCAAATACTACAGCTGTGCCACTTTACATTCTCACAATGCCCCAAGAGTTAATGCAGTTAGCTCAAAGACCCTCTAAATGCAGTCCAGATGGCTGGAGCACCTACAAGCTTGAGAGGCAGTTTCACAGTACCATAGCCAATGGGCCATTTCTGCTGCAGGTGCGCTGTGTAATATGCAGCTGCTACAATTCAGAGGATGACAAAACCCCTTTTCTGCATGTCCATTTTAGGCCACGTTGGCCTGAACGTGCTCGAAGAGCACCAAGCATCACCTGGTCACCAGCTGTAATTGAAAAGCTCCAAAGGCCCTCACCTGAAAAAGATGACACTTATTGCAGGAGGGAGCAGATAGACATATCCTTTGAGGAGCTGGGCTGGGACAACTGGATTGTTCACCCAAAGACTTTCAGCTTTTACTACTGCCATGGGAACTGCTCAAGCCCTGAGCTCACAGCCACACTTCTGGGTATGCACCAGTGCTGTGCCCCTGTGCCTGAGAGCATGAGGTCACTACGTTTCACCACCACTTCAGATGGAGGATTGTCATTCAAATATGAGACGCTGCCAAATATAATACCCGAGGAGTGCAACTGTATTTGATGCATTTTAATTCACTAAACTACACCTGTGAGAAAAAGAAATTGTTGCAATAATACTGTAGATTGTCATTAAATGAGTTGGAAAATCGCTTGTAGGTTAAGACTTCAATCCAAAAATGCACTCAGTTTAATAACAATTTCTTTTTTTTTTTTTTTTTACTTTTTACAAATTAGAAACTTTTAGCATTTTAACCTCAAACTCTTAGCTGTTAAATGTGGTTTAAAATTATTTGCAGAAGTTAAATGCTTCAGATTTGTCTTTTCACACAAATCAATGTTTTATTATTATTATTATTATTATTTATGCTTTACTTTCTATCCTAACAATTTCTTACCTAAACTTTATTACATTTGAATATTACTATGTATTTGTGTGCCCAACATTTGTTCTTTTTAATTTGATGTTTTGCTGAAAGTACTTTGTGATTGTATAGTATTAAACAATATCTATAAACTATAATCAAATCATATTTCCACTGCTTTAATGCTCACTATCTCTAATTTATATTTAACTTGAGAAAGACAATGGTTGGTGCCCAAGTGCACATAAAGGAGCTATATTTGTTTCAACTAAATTAATTTGTTTAAACTAAACAAACCTGCAATTCAAATTTCACAATCCACTCATTAAAAGGATGGCATAGTCAGTGAAGGATTTTGACATGTCTTAAAGAGCCAGTCGGTTTAACTTAATCTTAAAGAATGTATCTTAAAATATGCATGTAGGAACCCAATTGCCAAACCTCAGCGACGGGATACAGTGCCACTCCCAAGCCTGTATAAAATGGGAGGATTGTGTCAGGTCTGCTGTGGCGACCCCTTGATGGGATCAGCCAAAAGATTAACAACATTAATATATATTATACATATTATGCTGTAGATGAAAATTTGTACAATTTGTGTGCATTTACAGTTTAGTCTTTCAGGTTTTGAAACCATTGTTTTTACACGGAGGTTAGCATTTACTGGCCACCAAGCAAGTGACTGGACATAGGTCATATTTGGCAGACTTCAGACTTGTATCCAAAGAATTCAGTTCCTTCAGCTTTCCCCTCAGGACAAAGTGTGACAAATTTTTAGCAATATATTCTTTTAATCAGTGTGAGGTACATTTCACATTGTTTGTTTGTAACAATTTTTTGTCATGTTGTTGACAAAAATGTGGAAAAAAAAGTTTTAAAATCTGTTATTAACAGTGATGTTTCCTCGTAGAGGCCAAGGGATGCCAGGCTTCCCCTGTTTTTTCAGACTGCATGTTATTCGTGTAACATGCAAACTAACTCAGGCACTATGCATTAAACTGACACATACTTTTACATGAGTGTACTTTAGATGAGAACTAAGTGGTTCCCAAAGTACACTATTATGACAGTATTGTTGACATTATAACATTTAAGCTATATTTTAAGCAGTATAACATTTAAGCTACATTTAGTGAAATTGTGTGTTACTGTACTGGAATTTATAGGAACAATAAGGTCCAACTCAAACTATTGCATGAACATCTGTCTGTCTGCACCATCACGCCCTGCTTCTGTTCCTCCCTCTGTTGTCCCATCATCTTCATCTATGACATTTATTTCTACTTCTTTGTCTTCTCTCATTTCTTTCTTTTCTATTTCTCTTTGTATCTTCCCCCTGCCCAGGCTTCAACCATTTTTGACTGAAAAAAGTTTGACATACTTTAACCCATATTTTTATTTCCATTTCACTTCTTTATATTCTTTTTTGTGACCAACAGCAGTCAAGATATGAAATATTCTTGTGGTTAAAATTTGCATATTTTATTAACCTACTTCTGTAGGAGTAGAAAACTAGTACAATAGAAGTAGTCGTAATATACTGTAGAATACTAAGATTTATAAAGATTTAACACGGAGAGTGATTTTGGTCCTCGTCCCATGCCATTTTGTGAACCGGTCTGTGGCAAGAAAGATTCAGGTGGTGTTTTTGTGAGTGATTGAGAGAGATTATAGGTGCTAAAAAAGCAAAAATGTGAAAAAATGCAAAAATGTTATAAATGAAAGTTACACATCATGTACAGTATACACTAAAACAGTTAGTATTCATCAAACTCATATGTACTTTCACATGAATGAACTTTAGGCAAAACTAGTTTTTCTGAAAATTCAACACTGTACTCGTCTGGAAATAAAAAATAATATGTTTTAATTTTAATATAAAAGAAAATTAAAGTCATATATAAAGTAATATGTTAAACACTGTCTATTTAATTGCTTGCACATGCCCTTGTATCTTCACTTTAGGACACTTCCCTACTTAACCCTCACAAATACAATATTCCATGAAAAACAAAATTGCATTCTAGCAATATGACAAACAATTGACTCATTTGAGAGAGTGTTTTTCATATTTTATGCATTTTACCATTATACGTTATAATTGTTCATAGCCCATAACCAAACAGTATTATATAACATCACTGTGTTATATTTCATATATGTGTGCTATGAAAGATTGTGAGATAAAATCAATTAAATTTTTTTGTATTAAACTCTAATAAACAAAACATTCTTTGCCTTTTAAACCTGTCACTAAGTTATTTTTTCTCTGTGTGTGCTGAAAGAGGAGCAGGGAGAGAGGCTCTTTTTGGTCTAGGCTAACCAAAAGTTGTGAACAGAGACAGAAGAAATGCCTGAACTAATCTAACAATTACAATAACTATACAAATATGTTTTTAAAATTGTTATAGTAAAACATATTTAATTAACTATGACAGTTTTTATATAAAATATTTTGTGACATGATCATTCACATAAAAATGTAACATTAGGGCAAAAACAGTGAAAAAGTCACAATTAAAAAGAATCTTTAGAAAGGCAGTAAATATTAAACATGCAGTAACACTAACATTTAACAATAAACTGCTACCTGGATTAATCATAACATGTTAATGTGTTTTCTTGAAAAGTTTATATGCGCTATTGTTTAAATGAGGTAGGAGTGTTTATATTAAAATATATAATTAGAATGAAAATAGTCACATATCATAAAGCTACACTTGCACGAACTGCACCAGCATTATAACTCTGCAACTATTCCAGCCAACCAGAGACTAGAGTAAGGGCAATACCAGCCAATCAGAAACTGGAGGCGGGCAGCTTCGGACTGTCTGTTATCTGATTGGCTCCCCAGTCCTCCGCTTCTAGTTTGAATTGACACCTGGAAGCTGCATCAATGTGTGCGTTAGTTCATAATGTTACTTCATATTATTTTATTTTCATCTGTATAAGGTAAATTTCATGCTTCTTGTTAGGTAGTTTGTAATTAAGTACATAGTTTAAAATATAGAATATATTGTAATGTGTTGTTGCTAAATCTTTGCTTCTGGTTTAATGCTCTGTAGCTTTCGGGCTGTTTTCAGAGTCTCTGTGTAATAGCGAAAAATCAACACACCAGGTTTGAACTAATACTATTGTATATTCTCATACTAATGTCTGTCTTGGTTCAGACAACAGTTAAATTTTTAGTTTGTGTGTTTGTGAGACAATCTGATGTTTTGTTATACACAAATAAACCATAGTACTGTTTTTTGTAACCTTGTGAAAATGTTCTACACTATAACAGTTTTTTTAAACACATTACATGAGTAATTATGAGGCAGATTTTATTTGTGAGTTCAACAGATTTAATTTGCACAAGATTACAACAACAAGAACAACAACAAAAACAGTACTATAGTTTATTTGTGTTCAACAAAATGTCAGGTTGTCTCGAAAAACACAAACTAAAATTTAAACTGTTGTCTTAACCAAGACAAACATTAGTTGTAGAATATTCAGGTAAAGTATTAGTTCAAACCAAAGACTGAAAACAGGCTGAGATCTACGTAAATTATACTGTATATTATACATTATACCAGAAGTGAAGTACATAAAATTTAGCAACAACACATTAGACAAAGTGTTTAAACTATTTGTTAGGTAGTTTGTAATTAAGTTTATATTACATATACATTCTAAAGTTTAAACATAATTACAAGCCACCTAACAAATGACATGAAATGTACCTTATGCCAATGAAAATAAAATAATGATGTGAACTAACGCACGCAATAATGCATCTTCCAGCCGTGAATTCAATTTAGAAGCGGAGGACTGGGGAGTTAATCAGAAAACAGACAATCTGCCTGCCTCCAGTTTCTGATTGTCTGTTATTGCCCCTACTCTAGTCTCTGGTTGGCTGGAATAGTTGCAGCGTTATAACACTGCTGCAGTTTGTGCAAGTGTACAGCAGCTTTATGATATTGAGCGCACAGAAGAGACAGAGTTCAAACACACATAAATGATCTTGAACATGCAAAAACGAGTTTGAGAGTGCGCATGTGAGAGAGATTCAGCATGCAAAAATTTGTCTGAAAGCGCACGTGCACAAGAGGGTAGGGCACTAAATATAAGCATAAATAACTACATATGAATAAGTACATACAAATTTAACTGAAAATATACTGAGACTACCAAAAATTTGCATTCTAATATTCATTGTTACAATGATTATTTTGAGCATATTGTTTTAAAAATATGCCAAAAATAAACTGAATATCAGAGTTTAAATAAGTGTGCTTTGAAAATTACACTGATCTTTCACAAGTATATTTTCATATAATATACACTAACCTAATCAACCAATCACATGGCAGTTGCTTCAATGCATTTAGGGGTGTGGTCCTGGTCAAGACAATCTCCTGAACTCCAAACTGAATGTCAGAATGGGAAAGAAAGGTGATTTAAGCAATTTTGGGCGTGGCATGGTTGTTGGTGCCAGACGGGCCGGTCTGAGTATTTCACAATCTGCTCAGTTACTGGGATTTTCACGCACAACCATTTCTAGGGTTTACAAAGAATGGTGTGAAATGGAAAAACATCCAGTATGCGGCAGTCCTGTGGGTGAAAATGCCTTGTTGATGCTGGAGGTCAGAGGAGAATGGCCGACTGATTCAAGCTGATAGAAGAGCAACTTTGACTGAAATAACCACTCGTTACAACCGAGGTCTGCAGCAAAGCATTTGTGAAGTCACAACACGCACAACCTTGAGGCGGATGAGCTACAACAGCAGAAGACCCCACCAGGTACCACTCATCTCCACTACAAATAGGAAAAAGAGGCTACAATTTGCACAAGCTCACCAACATTAGACAGTTGAAGACTGGAAAAATGTTGCCTGGTCTGATGAGTCTCGATTTCTGTTGAGACATTCAAATGGTAGAGTCAGAATTTGGCGTAAACAGAATGAGAACATGGATCCATCATGCCTTGTTACCACTGTGCAGGCTGCTGGTGGTGGTGTAATGGTGTGGGGGATCTTTTCTTGGCACACTTTAGGCCCCTTAGTGCCAATTGGCCATCGTTTAAATGCCACGGCCTACCTGAGCATTGTTTCTGACCATGTCCATCCCTTTATGACCACCATGTACTCATCCTCTGATGGCTACTTCCAGCAGGATAATGCACCATGTCACAAAGCTTGAATCATTTCAAATTGGTTTCTTGAACATGACAATGAGTTCACTGTACTAAAATGACCCCCACAGTCACCAGATCTCAACCCAATAGAGCATCTTTGGGATGTGGTGGAACGGGAGCTTCGTGCCCTGGATGTGCATCCCACAAATCTCCATCAACTGCAAGATGCTCTCCTATCAATACGGGCCAACGTTTCTAAAGAATGCTTTCAGCACCTTGTTGAATCAATGCCATGTAGAATTAAGGCAGTTCTGTAGGCAAAAGGGGGTCAAACACCGTATTAGTATAGTGTTCCTAATAATCCTTTAGGTGAGTGTATTTTTGGAAAGTGTACTATAATACAATTATTTTGAAGTATGTTTAAAGTTTTAAAATGACAATACATAAACATATTATTGCCCAGATGGAACAAGCTAGAAGAGGAGTGTGTTGTGGAGGAGGACTCCAACAGCCGAACCTATGAGCTGTGTCCCTGTTACATCATTCAGTTAAGTGCTGAGTGGGAACTTGAGCAACTTATTTTACAACATGAAATATATATACTGTATATATATTTATATGGTAACACTTTATAATAACTGCACACTATGAAGCATTAGTTAAGCATGACTTAATACTTAGTTCATCATTTTTTTCATCACTAATGCTTCATAGTGTTTAGTATTATAAAGTGTTACCTAACTGGTTATTGATTTGTATCTCTATGAGTTGTTAAATGCATTGTCCTAAATATGTGCTATTTCTAATGTTACCTTCTTTTTTAATAACCGCTACTATTAGTATGCTAGCTAGGTTAACTGGGGATAGCTTACAGTCATTGGATTCAGTTGCATCTTCAGGGAATTTACACATAATTAGACACAGAGGCTATTAGATGCATGAATGGTCACTTGGGATGTGTAGTTCTGTACTAATTTATTTTATTTCTTTTGAAACTTTTACCATGGTGCAACCTTAACCTTTACACAAATGACTTTTTAAACATTGTTTTACATTTTTGCCTTGGAAAATGCATATCAACTCATTTTATGGTTTGTGTTAATTTTGCAATTTCTACGTAATCCTGAGCTCATACAAGGCTACGGCCTCTGGAAACGCTTTATCTCTGCATCGGATGAGGAAAAAATAAGTAGAGGTGAATAACTACATTTAGTACAATGATGTACAAAATTGAGTAAATGTAATGAAAATCAGATGTTAATGGAATGGTTACTATAAGTGAAAATGAGTAAAATAACTGAGTAGATATAACTGAAATGCAAGGTTGAAGAAACCTTATGTTATTTGTTTCACTTATTTTTTTAAAACTATATTTACCCTTTACTCGAGGAGTATTTTAATTCAGGTCAATGTATCTAATGACACCAAATTATAAACAAAGAAACAATACACACATTACATTTCAAACCTTTATTTGCCAAATTTGACAAGACAAAGTCTAAACTCAACCTCATTTACTTTGCAAATGACATGAAACAATACACAAACTATTCATTATACAGTAAATGTGCAAAGTAGTCTTTTGTATTAGAATCTAATGAATCACACATTTCCATCTGAAAGATACACACCTTCACAGTCTTCAGTTCCCTCTAAATTGTGGGATCTATACAAATGTGTGTGTGCAGATCTTCCCAGGTCTTAACAGAGCAATGACCGTCTAAATGAGGACAGGACCAACGGTACCATGCTTCACTCGATAATGATCAAAATTACTTTCAGTGATGCAACAAATGTGCAGAGCTTACACTGCCATCCAATAATCTGGCACCTAATAAAGAAATACGTACTGTACATTACATTACAAGTGTGACTGTTACTATAAAGGTTAACAGACTGGTATAGTACTTGCATTCAAATACATACTTTTTGGACTAGATATACATCATACACCACTATGAGTGGTGTTCAAGTCAAAGTAGGACTTGTGATGAAAATTCTCTGAAACAAAGAGGAAGGATTTATATTGTTTAATATCATACAACCTCATACCTGTATATAGAGAAAAATATATACTGTAGAGAGAGAAATAAAGGAAGCTTTTACTCTTACAAGTGTGTTCTGTTATTCTGCACAATCAAAGGTCCTGCTTTGACTTGAACATCTCTACTTTAGTTAATGGAAAATCTAGTATGTTCTAGTGGAAACCTCATATTCTAGATAAATTATAGGTAAAGTGACATATTTAAAGCCTTGTTTTAATTTCTCTTTGATTCAATGGTTACACATTTAGTACTTCTGTAACATTATAATAAATGATTGACATTTACCTGTTTAATCTCTATTCAACATCTCTTCTTTAGTGGTGTTGGTGCTGTGAAAGATATTGAAAAGACTTTCTTTTCATTTACACGCACACACACACATATGTTATATTAAACAGTACATGCGCACTGTACAAACACAACATAAAAGATGTTTTATGCGCACACACATGGTCACGGATGTTGATTATATCAGTGAGAGATGGGCACTAAGTCCGAGCAGGGCAGACGATTACACACAATTCCGCAGTGCAAGAGAGAGAAAAACCATTGGCCCAGTTGTGATCATGTGACGCACGGCATCAAAACAAGAAGTGCATGCGTGATACATGATACTCGGTACTCGTACTTGTTCGTTTTCCAAGTCAAAATAAATTAAAAATCTTTGCTCGTCTTGTGGAACATGTGCAAACCATGTTACTCGCAAACCGAGGTTCCACTGTATTAGTATTTTTATTTAAATTATTAATAAATATACAAAGTTTGATAAAAAAATTTTGATTAAAAAGGGCTGTGCCCTCTGTAGGACATGTGGCCACACATTTTAGTATAGATTTCGAATCAATAGGTCACATGACCTGTAAGTTATTGAAATAAAATGTAGAATTATTAGATATGAATTATGAATAAATATGCAAAGTGATTATATGCACAGTCATTATACACCACCAAGCATTACATTAACACTAACAGTAACAACATTAATTTGTTTATTTGTAGTATTAATATTATCCATGTTTTTGTCAGACTAACTTGCGTAGTAGACGAGGTGCTGTCGCAAGATTCTATTAGCAAATGTCCACCACAAATCAGAATCTGGAGCCCGGCACGCGAATATCCAATGTCTAACTTCAAACCAACTTCACTGCGGCAAGCTATGCAGCATTATGTTGCTAATTTAACTGCCTGCCTCTAATGATGTAAAACATGACTGGAGCTGTACTGGACTCAGAGCTGTGCTCTTTGCAGTGTTACTGCTGCTGGACGCAAAACTGATGCATTAATGTTTTTCAAACAGTTTGCTCAGTGTTTATTCATGGTAAAAATACTCACATACAGTAAATGGATAAGCGGGTGGGAGAAGCCTCGGGATTGATCGCAGTGAGCAGAGGAGAGAGAGAACCACATGCTGAGGAAAATCACTGCTTTTGCTGGGAAAAATTCTAATAATGCAGCACAACCAAGGCTGCCTACGCCGAGAAACCCTGACATGCACACGCATGCAACACAGTACTAAACTAATAAACATCTCCTTTTACACCAGATTTTAAGTACAGTGGAACAGATTGCAAGTCACCCGGTTTGTGAGCATTCCGCAAGACAAGCAAAAATTTTCAAATCAATTTTGACTTGAAAAACGATCAAGTCTTGGCTTATGAGTACTAAGTATGATGTGGCACGCATGCGCTTCTTGTTTTGGCGGCGATCGTCACATGATCACAACTGAGACAGTGGTTTCTCTCTGCTGCGAAATTGTGGGTAATCGTCTTAAGCACGTCTCTCACTGGTATAATCAACATCTGTACATGCGTTTACTGTTTACTATAACACTGTGACCAGGTGTGTGCGTAAAGCACATTTTATTTTGTGTTTGTTTGCAGTGGTGGCCAGTCAATATGGGGCATAGGGGCACCACCCCCTTAAAGTTAGGCAGAGAAGAATGCCACTTTAACATGTAATTATTTACCATAATTATTTATTTTAATAATGAAATAAAGTAATTCAGTCACAATATTCCGCTGTATTTCTTAATAGAATTTATTTGCAATTAAAAAAAATCTAAACTGTATTACGTTCATTTGTGTTCGTGTACGCGGGGCGCCGGACAAACGAGAGTCTATGTAGGAACATAAATTTTTGAAAAGCATGTGACTTGAGGCTGAGCTCTGATTGGATCTTTTCAAGTCATCCTCGGGACGCAGCACTGTGCGCCCTGAACCCTCCCACTTTTGTTCTTAGCGAATCAATATTGTTTTCAAATATTTGGGCTCATGTGATTGGACCACTCTCAATGAGTCTTCCAGCACTTCTTATGGAAAGCGGAGCTGGCTGACTGGATGTGATGTGTCATGCCTTTATTTTATACTAGCACAGACAAAATCAACATGCATACAATACATACACACGCATTCACACAGATGACGCATGACAGACATAACACACACTGTATTTACATATTTACACTTT